>NQII01007368.1:0-77147 GCA_002778355.1 Clitarchus hookeri | reverse complement strand
CCAAACCTTCAGAAACCAGGACACTTGATTTGAAAGGCATTGTTCTGCGTTCTACCACTCCACCCCCTCACCTCCTCCCCCCTACAAGGCGCCACGTGCCGACAATCAAGACTGGAGGCTTGCAAGCATAAAAACCCCGTTTCTAGAGTAGTGGGCTTTCAGTTGATTAATAACACGTAGATAGGTCAGTCAGTTGATTACTACCGCCCAGAGTAGGAGGTCAGTACGAGAATTATTACCGCCAGAGACGTTATTTCGAGAGAGCAAGAAGTCGAAGATCGCCGAGCAGAGAGTTAGGTCAGGGGTTCGGACCCCTGGCCACATCAGTATATCAGTAGAAAAGCAGTCCAGTGAGACGGCAGCACCTACAGGTCTTTGCCAAAGGCCGCCCATCGCCGAAGATCACCCACCACAGCTGACAGCACCCGCAGCAAGAGCTAAGTATACAATCACCGTCAAAAGAAGCCCCCCTCCATCACGAAGTCTTTAGCAGTCAATCCGAGTAACCAAATTATCACAGTACCACACCTCTCCAGTGCTGATGTATTTTATTTGTGTTGAATTCGAGACAATATATTCGTCCTTCAAAATACAACAGTAAAAGACTAAATTATTGCAAATCCCTTAACCTTCAGGCGTCATATAGTCGGTTCCTGGGGACATTAACAATGACACTATAAGCCACTCTGTCTTCCACAGAGGCGATATAGCGTCAAGTAAAGAGGCTTCCCAACTGTGGGGCCTAATTACGTCAAGTTAAAGTGGCGCCCGGACGTGGAGCGCAACACTAGTTAGTGTATCATACAGCACGTTAATTTGGCGCACAACTGTGGGGCGTACACAGCCTAGCGTCAGTCACATATAAATAATTATATTGACTAGGTATGCGGAAATACGCACACCAAACCGGCTGGAAGTAGAAACTTACCAGCGATTTCGAAAGTGCTCACTTTATCTTGAACAGACTTTACAACACGTAACGATAAATGCCATTGTCATACGACTCGAGTGAAGTCATAAAATTCGAAAGTGAAAATCTTTCAGATATACACAAATAACTACTGCCATTATGTTACAGATACAAAATAAATTGCATTTCTTCCGAAAAGTATAAAAAATATCAATATTTTTCTTACACACATATTACTGTTTCGTGAATCACTACAACATTTATCTACCAACAAATATTAAATAATATTCTGCTTCCGAATACTGCCAAGACAACGCTAAACTTAAAAATGTCACCATTAGTGCTATTTTTATGTTGTCATGTGCTGTAATTTAAAATAAGTGTACCAAAATTTTTGTTCTGCTGAAAGAGTAATATTTATTTTGTAACTAAGCACAATAAATGTCGGGCTTGTCTTAATTTTGTCGTAAGTAGTAACACAAAAAAGACAAATAAATGAAGTCAACTCTAGGTTTATGACTGCAATTATGTTTTCACAACTCTGTTATCTTTATAATTTACATTATTAGTTTCGAAGTTGGTCTTAAGCAGCCAAAAACAATATATCTTTATAGATAAATGTGTAATGTGAGGAAACCTAGACAGCCAACTAATCAACGTCAGAATTATAACTGCGTCACGACCTTGTCATTCCGTTTATAACGTTCCCCCCGTCCCTTCTTGACCATCACATATACTGCGTCAGGTGCGGTGTTAGGAAGTCTTCAACATGAACTCACTCTTTATAGCTTTAGTATCCTTGGTTACATCTTGGTCTGCCATTCCAGTGTAAGTACAGCGTATCCTATTCCAGGTTGTTGCCTTAACGACATTAGTGTAATTCTCACGGTACACAAATCTCGTCATTCAATCCCTGTGCTAAATATTCTGTGCTGTTAAGTTGGTTGGTAGCTCAGTGGTTATTCTGCTGTTAAATCAGCTTCCTTAAAGATGTTTTTACTCCTCACTTGAGTTGGAGGGAGACTGCGATACTAATCGATTGACGGTTAGTTACGGTTCATTCGAATACAACAGAGGACACTTCAAATCAGATCTTCAGTAGTAGTTCAGAAAATACTTTTTATTTCAAGGCAAATCCTCACTTGCTCGTCACATTTGGTCGCCCGTTTCCTTACCTGTAAATGATGCCACGAAATCGTTCTAATATTCAACGTTTCATTATACTACAAATACAGTATAATGTGGTGGATTATTGCCCTTTTAGAGGAGCCGTAATGGACCTGCAACTTTTGTAGTATGCAGCGATACAGATTTCTCTGATAGATTCTGTGATGAAGCGTTGGAAAAGCATATAAAATCGTTATTGTAGTTGTTATATATAATATTGACTGAAAACTTATAGTGACGCGTCAAAAGCCACAGTAACTATGTTTGTTTGAGAAAGTTTGTGTTTAAAGTAGCTTATATATAAGAATAACGTAAAATGATGGAAAAAGATTAAATATAATTTTTTTCAAAAATATAAGACATTGCAGACTACAATTTGGAAGAAAATTGGATAACAAACAACACTAGACAGAAAATTTGACATAATTATATTGGTTTTCAGAGTTTGCTAGTGAGCTAGAGAAACTGAATACCATTTTAATACGTAATGTTTTCTAGGCTACTTATTTTTACGTTCAGTGAAATAATTTATTTTGTTCCTTCACTGGATCACGGCAGTACTTTATAATTTACTGATATTATGGCTATGATATTATATAGTGTATGTGTGCCTCAATTAACCAATCATATGTATTAACCAACAAACAGACGCAATCCCATCCAGGAAGTGAGAAACAATAATAAACCGCAATAACTAATGGACGCAGTCACCAACCAACTGTTTGATTACTTGCCACACTGAAACAAATTATAGAATTTTAAACTGAAATGCATTCTGCATTTTGAACACTTGTGATTAATATTAAGAAAACATGACAATTTCAAAAAAGCACAACAAGAATTACTATTTGGTCTGTAGTTAAAACAAAGTACCTATGCAGTTGGCATACTGACAGATCCTGCTTAAAATTGAGAATTTCGAGAAAAATTATTTACAGATATTTACACATTAAAAAATGTNGCATACTGACAGATCCTGCTTAAAATTGAGAATTTCGAGAAAAATTATTTACAGATATTTACACATTAAAAAATGTAAAATTATCTCGCAGATTGCANGGCATACTGGCAGATCCTGCTTAAAATTGAGAATTTCGAGAAAAATTATTTACAGATATTTACACATTAAAAAATGTTAAATTATCTCGCAGATTGCCNGATCCTGCTTAAAATTGAGAATTTCGAGAAAAATTATTTACAGATATTTACACATTAAAAAATGTAAAATTATCTCGCAGATTGCATAATTCATAACAAAATATTCTCTTCAAAAGTGGGTTTACTTAATTTTACAAATTAATTAATTTAACCCTCTCACTTCCCCTTTTACACGCGAAATAAATTTTTGACTTAATGTGGCCAATTGGATAACAAGTTTCTCTTTGTTTTAGGAACTCGTGGGTTTTCTTAGCAAACGAATTCCTCGACGACCACGCATTTATAGGTAAAGCAATTAACATTGAAAAAAGGTGCACTTCTGAATTTGAACCCTACTACACCAATTTTATTTACGAGGTATGTTGGTGTCAAACAGTGTTCTACCAACCTGCTTCTGTATTGGCGAGCGTACCCAAATGAAATGCAATAGGCTGTTACTATTAATTTAGCACATTCTGAAGCCCTGCTTAGGATCTTCTTTTCAATTCATTTTGTATCATTCCGCTATATGTAATTGCTATGAGCAGTCTTGCTTTGCTCACGTGTCATCCAAGTAAAACTGTAGAAAATTAATGAAAGTAAATTGTTATTAATATGCAAATTCGTGCTCTAATGAGTATTTGACAAGAAACGTTGTCTTTAATAGGCATACATTTACATATTACCCTCTCAATAAAGCGTCTATCCTTAAAGGAACTCTTTACAATCCACTGCCAACTTACTGGGAACCTGCATGCCAATGTGAACTTTAACACAAACATAGATATGATAAGCGATTTTTTCCAAAAGTTGATTTCAAAAGTGTTTCCATAACTGTGAAGAGTCTTTATTGATCTTTATTTCAAAGAATTGGAATGAGCTCTTTTAGTTTGGACCCACAGATCGTATAATTCTCATAATATTGAACAATGCAAATTTTGTTTTGTCCCGTCTTGCCCTTCACGGCGCATCTGTTGCGCAATTGTGATTCCAGCATAGCATGTTCTGAGCAGTGCCATTTAAGTCATTATTAACTATGAAATACTGTGTTTTCTTTAATTCAGTCATAGTTAGCATTATATCAAAAAATAGGTTAGTCTACAGAAGTGAAATGTCGTAGTGTTTCCTTTCGCATAAGTGTACTCATCCACTGATTGGCTGCATCAGACTCTGGCAAACGGTGGTCTGAGTTCGTGGTAGCCAGTGACGCAGTTTCGCTGGAGTGCATTGTTGGAGTTATGGATATGTGCGACAGTTTCACTTCTGCATACTTATGTTTCTATAGCCCCGAAATATGTAGTCAATAATAAAATTCCTTTCATTCTCTGCCAAGAATACATCGCATCTGCTGTGGGTTTCCAACGCGTCTGCTAGCGATGACTTGTACGTCAAACGGGTCGGCGACGTCGAGTGGTTCGGCAACGACACGTGCCTAACTTTCGTCGGTGAATTGAGCGCTGCAGACTTCACGGTGAGTGCTGAAGCTAGTAAGTAGAGCTGTCGTTGTAGTTAGTTCGCTTCTAACACGTAGCTTTGGGAAGTCATATTACCGCTCTTCATTTCGGTACTCACTTTGCCGTCCTGTTGTCATGTATGCATTCCTATCTTTTCACATGCATTATTATTGTTGAAAAAATTTTCTAACTATATGTTCTAAAGAAGTTTAGGTACAACGAATTTAATTTAAGTAACTGTTATAAAATCACACATATTATGAAATCATTATCTTTTAGGTTGTCGGTGCTGAAAATTTGGAGTGTATTTCTAAAAAATTTTCAAAACACTTCCAGAGTCGGACTTAAAAAATGTTTCTCTGTAGATTTAAAATATTTTAAAGCAATTTCATACTCAAAAGTATTTTATTCAAATAATATTTTTATTAATAGCAATATCTATTTTAACAGATTACAAAAAAGCTAATATTTTGTAAAACATAACAAACAATTTTGTTCCGAATGAAAAATAATCTTAATTTTATCACAGTTAAAAAAATATTAGATTAATGACAATATTATTTTACTTATCAGCGGATTCATGAAATAACTTGGTTTGAACATTTGTATATAAATATAGGAATAACTATGGTAAATTCAATTTAAAATATCGCACGTCAGAGTTGCTTACGGTTTTAAGGACAATTTTGGATAAAGCATGAAAAATAATGTTTATTTCTGTTATATATCACAAAAAAATTCCTTCTGTTTTGTAATTGATATCTGCAATTCACACGATATGTTTTAAAACTCTGAGTTTATAATTTTAAGAGACTTTAAAATCGAAATATAACCAGATGGTCCAAATTTACGCTGTATTTTATATACACATCCTACACATGTACAAACACTACAGGAAAATAAAAAAAAACACCTAAATGGACGTTTTGTAACATATCCAAATGTTATTCAGATACATTTTAAGTAGTTTATCGGAAATTATCACTGGCTCAAGGATTTCCACTGAAAAATTAAGTTTTTAGGTTGGTCCAAATAGATCAGCCTGTGCGTAGCGTATCCTCGTCTAGTAGCAATGTAGGCAGAAATTCTGGCTTGTAAATTATTGCAGACGTAGCTTTTTCAACCTGCGTAAAGGAATTTCACGTGCATTGCTTTTGGTGGCTCAGCTGAATAAAAGTCGTCAATGGTGCAGGCGATCGGGACGGACGATGTCCAAACTAATCCCACACATGCGGAATGGGGGAAAGATATGGTTCTCGGGCTGACCACGTGAGTAGACGAACACCTTCATGTGCATGTTGGATTGCACGAGCGGGATATGGACGGGCATTATCCTTCTGGAATAGCGCATTCCTCTGTCCCTGCATAAATGGTAGCAAAAAGTGTTTTACTACGTTATGGATGTACCGTTCTCCGGGCAACGTTTCCTTTCATAACACCAGGTGTAAACGGCCATAGTAGGATATGGTTCGGCACAACATTATCCCAGGAGCTGGTCCCGAGTTTCGCTGCCATGCACACTGTGGAAGATGCTACTCACCAGGCTGACACTGAGTACGCACTCGACCGCCATGAGCACCAAGGCAGAACCATGAGTCATCACTGAACACGAATGTTTCACTATTCTTCTCTCCTGGAGCTCCTTTCCAGACGTCACTAGAAGCGGACTGAACGATGATGAGGTGTGAGGGTAAGTCTGGCTAATGGCACGCGTGATGGTAGATCAGCTTTACGTTACCGATACAGATTGTCCTAGCAGACATTCCTTGGGCGACATTATACCTAATCTATTCTGCAGTCGCCGTGCGATCCGCTATGGCAACTTGGTGTGCATCTGAAGACCCCCATACACGGTCGAGCATGTTGGCGAGCATGTTGGTGAAAGTAGGTTGGAAGGAGGGTCGGCGAATATGTTCGACCGTGTATGGACACTCCGAGCCTGGTTGGAGGTTGGATTGTTCAACTCGGCGTTGGGCTCGACAGTCAGTTCCAACGCGAACCCAGCACGAGAATGTTGTAAACATTGAATGAAGATCTTGTGAGAAATTGTGTTTTATAGCAGGTTATAGAAGTATTACACATCAACACTGCTCCCCAGCACGTAAGTTTCTAAGTTTAATATAATATAAAGTGTTACAGTGTTGAGCGCCATAGTGCTGAGCCGTATTAGTAATGTATTGTGATAATTTTATCGTTTTCATTCTCTTCCATAATTGCCTTATTATTTTCATTTTAAAGAAGTGTACATGTATGCATATAAATGTTCTCATGCATGTATTAGGACTGAAATAATTCTAGTGACATCTTCCAAACCAGGTCTACTACGAAGCATGCGTAGGTGTGGTGAATGAACATACCTACAACTCTACTGAATGCCTCATAACTACCAGAAATACAGGCTACACCATGACCGTAGCTATGGAGTTTGCAAGGAATTATACCGGTTCCACCTACCACTATATCTACCCTGCTAGCAACGTGGCCATCCTCAATCACGTGACAGAAGTCAAGAATTCTGGGTGAGTCCACGATAGCCCCAAGTTTATTAACTTTACATTATAATGTTCCCCAAATTTTCAGTAAAAACGTAAATTGTCATTTGCATGCATAATAAACTGTCATTTTCTTAATGACTCGTGAGTTGTTTCGATTTGTTTTTTCGGTTATCTTTAACACAGTTAAAAAAAAATTATTAGCAGTCATGTTATAGCCGAAAATTATCGAATTTGATTTTCTCTTAATCGAAACAATCTTTTAGTTGATCCAGAAGATATAACTCTACATTATTTGCTACGAACTGTGTTATATATATGTATATATATATATATATATATATATATATATATATATATATATAAAATCTGCCAACATAACTAGAAATCCGATAATTTCGCAAGTTTAAGTGGTGCTAGGTTTTTCTTTTTTTTATGTTCCGCGCGTTTCTTGGCATGCCCTGCAGGACTACGAACTCGAAATATACATACATATATATATATATAACAACAGAGTTATTCGCGTAGCCTAAAGCACATCACTTAAAATAATGTGTTGTTGTAGAAGAAACGAGCCAATGAATGAATTACAGAGCTCGGTGTCAAGTTTACCCTCGTCGTAATATTAACTTGCAAAAGGTTCAGGTCACTATTTGTAAAGCCTTGCAGCCAGTGCGTAATGACTTGTGTGTTCCCAGGAATTGGAGCATCTCCATTTCGTGTCCCGGTGCCGACAGTTGGTTGGCCAACGAGATGGTCGACGTGGTACAGAAGGAAGGTCTGCTGAGGCAGCGAGACGTCTTCAGACATATCGCCCGAAGCTGTGCCTCCACTGCTCTGCGGAATTTTGATGTAGCACAATATATTATTGAATAGGTTGTCATGTAGAGCACCACCATGCAGTGTACTCCAGAAAAAAGTATTCGTTTTATGATGCAGCCGTAATAAAGCAGAAAAAAACATTGTTCTGTTTGTTAAGCTCATTCTGTGTTATGAAACAATATTAATTATACAAAACATTATTAATTGTAGGCCTATCATTTTAATGAAGTGGAAAAATTTAATTTGGTTAATCTTCAGAATGATGGAACAATTATTTTCAAATTGTGACCATTTATTTGAAATGGTTGGATTTTATGCTAACCCTTCATTAAATCATTACACTGAAATTTCTGGAGTGTAACTATTTGTTGTCTCGAATATATAAAATTTTCATTCCACGTTATTTTGATTTTTAAACTTAAATTACTTGTTAAATATATAATTGGCTATTGCAGTAAATAAATCGAAAAAAATTTCTCTTAAAATGTAATGAGTACTATTTTGTATATAATTTTATCTCTGAGCAATATTTTTAGATATTTAAGGCTATACTACGAGTGAGAGAAGAATTACTTGTGATCATTAAAAAAAATTTTCAAGGACAAACATACCTTCATAATATCAGTAACTTGGGAAACATTAAAATCTATCAATTTACCTATCCATTTAAGTGGTTAGTGAGTAGAAATGCGCATTTAAGAAAGATAGAAATTTACCGTATCGTGTTACATTATTGTTACATTGTTTAATTTCTTCAACCAATAACACAAGAAGGTTAGGCGAAGTAATAAAATATGACTTCTCAATTTGCTGTATTTCGAAAATCATGGCAAAACAAATTTCACAATAAACCCATTGCAAACGAGGTAGAGTAGACTTGACAAAACATGAGAGATGGTAGGCGGATTTGGACGACTAAAAGTACACGGCCACTTACGTCATGGCATCACGTGACAGCGAGGTGGAAGGGGTAGACTGTAGTGTACAAAGCGTGCTCACTGAAGGTTGCCGACGGCAAATACACACTGCGATTATTACTTGCCTGAGTTGTGTTGAGTAACAGAATAACACTCAGCTGGCAAACTTTATAATATCTCGTTGTAGCATCATTTTACGTATTTCAAAGTTTAACGCAAACTTTTTACGTTTTAAAAGATAAACATTTGCTGAGAAAATAACGTCAGTGTTACATTGTCTTTCTTGCAGGTATGTTTCAAAATTGTTTTGAAGCGTAGGTTCACGTAACATAACATTAATAATTCGTGGCTTATATCGTAAATAAAAAAAATTTGCAAAATTTTTTTGTCTCACGATTTTGAACAATAAAAATGTAACTCTTAGGCAAAAAACGCCTGAAACTGTTACAAAAAATAAAGAAGCAAAGACTTAATGTAAGTGTGTGTATAATGCAAATATTTAGTTCTTATCATGTTGCAAACAAAGCATCTGATTTCGCTTTTGTACCAGGTGTCTGAATCAATGAAATCAATGCATTTTCCAAAAAGTGGCATGAAAAGCAATTCAACAATAATTTTACTGCAAGTTATCACGGACAGACAAAACTGTAAAGTTCAACAAAATATTGACAACAGCTGTATAAAAATTAACACGCGATTATACTTTGTTTACACTAGTGTGTTGTAATATTTTTTTAGGTAACCTTTATAACAAAGAATAGACCATCACGTCTGAACTAGCTTAGGTGTTATTCAATATTTATTCATATAATTAAAATTTCACGTGTTTTGTAATTGGTATAATCTTAAAACCGATACATATATTGCGCGCCAAATATTTACGAGTTTGAGACACCTCACAACGAAGGGCGGCATTACAGACTCCAAGACGATTCCTGGAATATGTGAGACAGATCGCGAATGGTCGGGGTGTAACTAAGAAGTTTAAAGGCTGAAAAATTATATAAATAATAAAAAATAAAGCGTTATCCGGGGTCAACGTTTTAATTTCATAGTAGTTCTGAGAGTCTCGTAGTACATTGCTCACAAAAAGTTTATCATAATCCTCGCTGGGATCCGAATAATGAACTTGCCAGTTTATTCAGTGGGCAATAAATTNCTCACAAAAAGTTTATCATAATCCTCGCTGGGATCCGAATAATGAACTTGCCAGTTTATTCAGTGGGCAATAAATTCATAGAGAAGGTGTGGTCCTTCCTCAAACGAACGATTTCAAACTGAGCACAACCACCAATTTCCATTTAGTCCTTAAATAAATTCGCAATTGGGATTCGGAAATTTGTCTCAGGAAATGCAGAATGATCTTGTTTTTGACATGACCTCGTCGGATACAAGAACGCCTCCGGAAACGCGGAGGTCNCTCAGGAAATGCAGAATGATCTTGTTTTTGACATGACCTCGTCGGATACAAGAACGCCTCCGGAAACGCGGAGGTCGTAAACGTTATTGAAGTTTGTCAATGCGTCTGAGATGACCTTTTGTTTTGTTATTGAAACTGATGGTATGCCACAGTTTACGTTGTTTTTCACTTTATGCTTTTTGTTTATTTCATACTGGAATGATGTAAATGAGTATTCTGTTGTTTTCCACTTTGTGTGCTATTAGGAGTCCAAAATGAAATGTAAAATACTTTTATTCACAAAACATCCTGGATTCTGATATATATATATATATATATATGCTTAACTTGTTGTGAGCAGTATACTAAGTGGTTGGTAGTGTGATTCATACAGTGACTTAAATCGGCTCGTATTTGAACACTGTTGGTGTCATATGAGGTCAAATATAATTTAAAGTTGGGTCGTTGACATCATTTCCCGACAAAATTTTCTTACAAATGCGTGAAAAGGAATTAATAAGTTGACGTGGCGTAAGTATATGAAAATTTAGCATCAGCAGTAAAAAATATACTGATTTTAAAACGTGTAAAGGAAAACTAAACATTTAAAGGGGAGTAATTACACAGTAAATATATTCCATAAAGTCACTTATTAATTAGGCTTTTATTTGTTGAATAATTTCGAAAACCACTGTTAAATGTCTGATTTTCTGCCAGCGGTTTATCATTCTTCAGTATACATTATTGTGATCCAGGACCCTCTCGCTATNGTTAAATGTCTGATTTTCTGCCAGCGGTTTATCATTCTTCAGTATACATTATTGTGATCCAGGACCCTCTCGCTATGTACATGAGTCGGTCAACTGTAAAAGTGAATTTGCTGGGAATGCATATAAGTTTATAATATGCTGTTCTTTACTTTGACCTGTATATAGGAATGAAAAAAAGAACAATATTTTTTGTTCAATAATTTAAANCTAATATGCTGTTCTTTACTTTGACCTGTATATAGGAATGAAAAAAAGAACAATATTTTTTGTTCAATAATTTAAATACAACCAATTAAGTAAGAATGTTAAGACCTGGAATAAATTTTTATTTATTGCTGCCAACATTATTGAGAGCTATGGTAGCCAGTATGCCCAATAAAACATGTTCATTTACTGGCGGCGAATGTTCAAAGATTAATTTTTTGAGATCTGAATTAACCGCCTTTTAATGTCGAAACATAAACATAAAATTATTCAAAATTATGTGAAATTTGCTGACGTTTTATTCGATGTCACTTACTGGAAGTAAAATACTGTTTTCACGTGACCCATACAATATGTCGAAACCATAAGTTTCATGAGACTGAAACACATAAATTAATTACAAAAAATAAAGGAAAGGAAAATGAATGTGACTGTCGTAATTCATTTTAAGGAACGCTATGTAGACAATTGTTTAACAATGAAAAATGATGGCAGTTTTGTAGAAATTATAATAAGGTAGCTTGTGGAATTTTTTCAATAGAAATTAACTCGTATCTGCAATAATGCTAGTTTTTTAATATTGTCTCGATGCATGACGTAATTAGGTATTAGAGCAGCGCTGTCCATCCCAGCTCCCCCCTCCCCGCCAGCTTAAACCAGTGTAGGGAGACATGTGTCAGAAGATCACCGCAGGGAAAGGTCAAGCCCAGGAAGATGCGCGTGCAGGCCATTACATGTGTCACGGCTGTGTAGTCCTTCCCACCCACCTCCCCCCTATTTCTCCTTAGCAAGCCAAGTACAATTTGTAAGCGCCGAGATATCACGAGATATCCAGGCGTAGTTTGCCTGAAGTCAGAAAACATGCATTGCGGAAGAAATAGCTGACAAGCTGGAAAGTGGTGCAGAGAAGGCTCCCCCCCCCAGCTAACCACAGGGCAATGTGTACACGCACCCCGGAAAAGCTGACAAGCTTTGAAAGGACATCACCCACCCCCTCATCCCAACAAGGGGATGCATGCAGGAAATTAGG
Source organism: Clitarchus hookeri (assembly GCA_002778355.1). Classification (NCBI taxonomy): domain Eukaryota; kingdom Metazoa; phylum Arthropoda; class Insecta; order Phasmatodea; family Phasmatidae; genus Clitarchus; species Clitarchus hookeri. Next base: position 64,845 of record NQII01007368.1, on the reverse strand, counting down.
GAGGGAGGCTAGAAAGGATATAAGCCTCTTTGCAGGGAGTGTGGGTTTCAGTTGAAGATTANGTGCAGGAAATTAGGGAGGGAGGCTAGAAAGGATATAAGCCTCTTTGCAGGGAGTGTGGGTTTCAGTTGAAGATTACCGCACCGAGAGGTTAGTCCCCATCAGCGATCAGTTGAAAATCAGTCACGCAGAGAGCGGCCGGAGGATATCGGACCCCCTGGCCACAGCAGTACATCAGTAGGGACGATCAGACAGTTAATTTTTACCGCACAGAGAGAGCAGTACATCAGTAGAGCCAGAGAGTTCGTCAGTACCGCGCAGAGAGAGTTAGGCCGGAGCCCGGCCACGTCCATCAGTCGAAGCAACGAGCAGCAGGTAGCGCGGGAGTTTGGTACTGCCACCCCGGAGTGCGCAGATAGTAAGTCATGACATTAAGTGGTCAGCCAAATCGGGACGCGAGATGCGAAACGCGATACGCAGGGCAGAGACAGTTACCAGAGTCATGTCAGACTAGTAATTTCACAACGTCGGGACGAGAGTTAGCCATACAGTTACCGCATAAGTCGTTCTGATTTTAGTCAGTCAGTTGCAACGCACCAAAAAGGCGGAGTCGAGTGGTGAACTTCACCAAGAACTGCCATGTCGAGCAAGTGGGATTATTCAGTGCAGCCCGTATCCGCGAAAGACAGGTGGGACCCACACATGTGGTCCCTCGCCGGGATAAGGTGGGGTAGTAAGCAGTCAGTTACTACCCTACGCCGAGAACACGAGCGAGTGGTGAGCCCCAAACAAAGGGTGCCACATCTAGAGAAAGCCAGCTGTGTGCATCAAGTCAACCACAGAGGGCCTGTAACAGGGCCATCCAGTTCACCAGACCTCATCAATAGCCGGAACAACTACCACGCAACATGTGCAGATAATTAGCCCCGTCGTCACTCAGGGAACTGTCCTGACACCTAATGCCCCTACAGCATCAGAAACGTAGCCAGAACATGGTAACCAGCCCTTCAGGCCTTGAACTCGCAGGGTGTTAATGTGTGAGAAAATCCTCGGCAGAAAGTATGTGTAAATTCCTGCGACAGTGCCGGGAACGTATAAGTAAAGTCCCATTCACTAAACCTGTTCCAAACTAAGAAGTCGTGATGAAGTCATTGTGTGTGATTTACCCTCAACCTTCAAGGCACCTTATAGTCTGTGCCTGGAGGAATTAACTCCGACCCTATGAACCAATCTGTGTGCCACAGGTGGGGAATAGCGTCAGTCTATTCCAACATAGCAAAATTTCCTTTTTTTATTTTCTTCTGAAACTCTTGTAAACTAAACAAGTAAGAAATTACCTGGTGATAATTAATACAATTTAATATTTTGCTTTGCAATGTCGTTAAATGGAGAATGCAAAAAACACCGCAAAGTATCTGCGAATATTATTAGTTTCAGTGATTTTGAGTTCATTACGGCAAATATAAAATTTCTATAGCAGAAAGAATGTAATTCAACAGTTGAACTTGTCATGCCGAAATTTTCTTTTATGATACAGAGTGAAAATGAATTGTACGGACTAACTTCAGCACATGGTTTTTCATCACAATATATATTTTTTAGAAAATGTATATACCAACACGACCTATAGCCATAATGAAAGCAAGATCTCTAATATTCTGGATAAGGCATTAATAAACGACGAAGTGCAAACCGTAAAAAAAAATTTGATTGCCAATATCATCATCTTTCCATAAAGAAGGATGGGATAGAACCCCACTTATGGATTTAAAAATTTAAGCGTTCCACAGTTTTGAATTTATCCCTACGGATTACTATATAATTTTCCAGAAATCAAATAAAAATTTTCTGAAAAGTAAATGTTCTATTAATTTTTGGAAAATTGTGGCGTGTAGGGTTGGTACACAAACCACTAGATGATTTTTTTGCCATATACGTTAGATTACCAATCCGCAGGGATCAATACAAAAATGCCGGGGGCTTAAATTTTTTAATGCACAAGAGAGATTCCAGCCCTTCTTTCGTTATGGAAGGAAGTTGATATCGGCACTCAATTTATTTAATATTTGTATTTCTTAGTTAAACCAATGTATTGTCCATGAACATTTATATTCATCTTTCACCGTGGCTTTATTACTTGTAATATTCTGAATTCATACAAACAGAGAGTTCATTCCACCAGTAAACTAGCTCAGGAAATTTTATGTGTACAATAGAATGGCATATCAAGATGGAAACAGCAATATCAAGCAAATATCATGACCTCATGATGATTGTTACAAATACCACATCCATCAAAGTCTGCGATGAGTAACGGTTAAGGAGGAATCGTTTATATTTTGGGCGATAATGACATGACACATTTATCTTTCAGAGACAATAGCGATGTTTTGTAAGGAGTACAATAATTGATTAAGAGTGTGACGTTTTAAACATAGCACTAGATGATATACTAAAATTAGAAACAAAAAATCGCAAAAAAAGAAATTGCTGTTATTGTTATAATTTACGATTAAAGTATGATTTTAAAAATATATGCATAACTCGCATTGTTCCAAAAATAATTTTGCCATAAAATATGATAATCAGTTAACGCAAAAAATAATTGTTACGCTACATTAATGAAATTATTCAATGTTTCATTAACGAATTCATAACACACAAACCAGAAGTATATATGCGAAACACCCACAAGTTAACAACTTGTGCATTCCAAGTCCTTTTTTTAACGTGAAGATATTTTGTAGTTGTTATAATATTCTTGTAATTATGGTTTCAATAACACACTGTAGACTACAGAGAGCTGTATTTTCAAATGTAGTATCTTGGTGCTCTGCTCTATAAGGATCGAGGATCTCACGCAGCACAACATAAGCTTGGCAATGGTGTCAAACACATCTCCGACATGACTGCTGAGGTCAGGTTTAAGAAGATGTCTGTTTCTTCGCCAGGGTACTGGGTTCTAGTCCTTGCTGAGACACGGAGGAATAAGGCGCCGGATACCAATACCCTCTTACCAACTCACTTACTACTACTGACTCAAACCACTCAATGAGTATCTGTGTAACCGAATACTTGATTTTGGCTATAGATATTTTCAAGATGGTCGAGTGCCATGATGATAGGGCAAGAGCTCATCCGTCCAACACAGATGAGAGAAAAATTGCCTAAAACCAGAAGAACCAAAGAAAATTTTTGAAAAATTTGCGGTTTTACATTGATGGATTGAATGGAGTTGTGATTTCGTTTCTGACCTATTGAAGTTGAATCATTGATTAACAAATATGTATATATACATTACATATATTACTATAATTGGAATTCTAAAATTATATCAATAAAATTATGGCATTTATTCAAATTCCAAAGCGGATGAAATCGGGGAAAATTATTAATTTCAATGAAAATTTACGTCAACGTATCGTAGATAAAAAAAAAGCGTGTTCCATATCCTTATAATAAAAGGAACAACTTGCGTTTATCTTTGCTATCACCAAAAGAAGCGCCACGCCTCTTCCTTTCCACATACTTACCTAACACTTAAAATCTGTGCTTGGGTGTGAAGAGACCCTAGCGAATGTTCCTTATAATTTCCCATTATAACTTTTTAGAACTGCAGCCTGGTAACGCCACTATACTTTCACATTATGAATGAAAGAGTTTGTTGATGTGCAGCTGGCAGTCGACCAGTACCTGTCGCTCTGTAGAGTAGACATGGTGTGACATGGTGTTATGGGTCCACAAAATTCAGGCTCAGTGAGTGTGTACGTCATACATTTCTCTAAATGATGACGAGTTCATCCAGACTACAAAGAAGTATGCGTTAGTGATGCTATGTTACTGCAAAGAATAGTTTCTAGTGGTTCAATAAATAACTGTACTGATATCAGTAATATCAATGGCTGTGACTTTCCTCAAGATGTTGCTCTCTTGGCCAGCCATACGGAAGTTGTACACCAATTCCATGAACACCAGGAGTATGAATATGAAGCACAATGTAGACCAGTCTGGAACAAGTGCCTATGACAGAACGCATTCACGTGTGGTACCTGCGGATACCACAGAAGTCTCATCGTAGGACCTCACAGGACCTGCAAATTTCTCATACGACCATACACAAGGTTCTCCGAAAACGCCTTCGTCTCAATCAGTATCGCTTGCAACTTGTGTGGGCTGTGGCACCAGATGACAAGCCAAAAGTTCACAGTTTGCTATGGACATGCTTGCACACTTAGAGAGAGAAGAATGTTTCCTCTACACTGGCATTTTCTTATTAGTGCAACTTTCATGTTTGCGGAAAAGTGAATAAACATAACATTCGGTTCTGGGGCTCAATCAAGCCGCATGCTCTAAGGGTGGTAGAACATGACAGGCCCGAGGTGAATGTCATGTGTTATTTCATGGTGGACCATGATATTGGTTCTTTCCTTTCTCTTTTGTTGAAACAACGGATAATGCTGGTAATTACCTTGAGATGCTTGAGATATACTGCCTGATCGCCAGCCAACTGCATTTTCCCAACTGGATTGTGCACCACCCCACTGGGTTTCGAGTGTGAAGGATGTCCTGGGCCAGACATACCCTGCACATTGCAATGGAAGAGGTGGCCAATTGCCTGGTCCCCTAGTCACCGGACATCACCCCTTTGGACTTTATCCTGTGTTTATGTGTGTTTGTATGGGGGTGAGGGGATGACAAAGACCGATAGTACCGAACATCTACGGATGATATTCATGATCTGAGGACATATCCATTGTTGACGATAACATGTTTCGTCGTATGTGGTCAGAGTTGAAATGCCGTTTAGATGTCATGCGTACCACCAGAGATGCGCATATGGAAGTGGACTAAACATCTAACATACATGCCAACAAAACCTACTGTGTTGGTTACCTAAATGAATCGTAGTTTTGTTTCTTATATCAATTAATATTCCTGTTTTTAAAGCTTGACGTTGTAAATAACCTTTGTGAACATCCTGTATTTCTTGTTCCATCTCTAATGATAGCTCTTTTATCAAGAAGTGATGCATACTTACAATCCATGCTTTTCAGAATTTCATCAAAATTTTTGCATTCAAGCAGAGGAAAGAAACTTCATTAGTTTTGTCAGTGACTCTTTGTCATTTACATAATTGCACGGTTTACTTAAACAGTTTTTTCAATTAAATAGAAACACTGTTATTATACACTACTATCCTGTACAACTAGAAAGTTTATGAATATTTCAATGCAATGTAATAAATGAGTCATTGGTGGGCTTATCACAAATACTTGTTTTTCAATGTGTGTGCAACAGAGGCCCAATTTCTTACGGGGTATTTACAAATGAAGTCGGAGTCAGTGTAGCTTTTTCCCAATATCTGGTCTCCTGTCATGATGTATCCTGCGAAGCTGTCCAGGGGCGTACGCAGGATTTCATTTCTTGAAGAGCGAAAAGGGGTGGGGGAGGGGGATGATACCACATCAAACCAAGTAATCCAACACAATTAAATATTAATAAGAACACACAGAATAAAAACCACTTTATTACTTCATTGCAAGATTTTACAAAGAACACAGTCATGGTTTGTTTTGCAAGTTTTGCACTTAGCTGAAACAATGGCTTAAAAAAAAATTACTACGTAGTACACACGCGAATATTTTATGTTCTGATACTGTTTCTGTTGATGCTCAAATGACAATAGTAGTAGGCGACGAGGTTTCCTTGCCACTTCATCCAATACTACACAGGTGCTTATATCTATAATTTGATGTACAAATATACGTGCCAGTTAATTAAATCTGTGTCCGGCCATTGTGCTCATCAGATGGGTTTTAACACTCGCAATGTTGAAAATGATCCTTTCGGTGTGGCATTAGTGACTGTCATTACAGAAAACCACATCATCTGTATATGTGTAGGAGGAAAAATAGTTGCATTGCTGATATTCAAAGCAGAGAAAATCCGAAAGGCACAGCTGTTTTCATGTCGAAATTGGGGGAATTTCGTCTCCACATTTTCAGATAATTGTATAATGACACAGGTGATGCGTCGACATCTTCTGGCCACTGGTCCATTATAGCTGCAAACGCAGCTCGGATATTAACGTCAGACGCGCAAACTTAATTCCGAGGCAATAAGATTTCAAATTTCAGGATAATTTAATAGTTCAAAAACTTGTATTTTAATTGGCTTGATAAGTTGTCAAAGAGGGCACGAAAATAGATAGTTTGAATTACTCCTCAGAACTATTTGTTTTATAATTGGCTCACTATGTTTGCCGTCTGGTTGTACGTACAACCTCTAACTGATAACCCACAGAAAAATTAGACTTTTTCAGCCACTTTATAAATTGTTTGGAAATTCATTCTCATGTATCTCCATTTTGTTCGCAGATTCTCACACAAGATGTATATATTTATTTAGATCTATTTTTTTATACTGCAAAAACTTTGCTAATCCATTTGAATGTCTCAAGTCGTTATTAGCTATTACCATAAATAAAAATTATAACAGACTCCTGTATAGCTGATAAAAAATAAAAGCTATTCTTGAAGTTACAGATTCATTAAAATTTTGAATTTCAATTAATGAATCTACAAAAGTAACAAGTCAACGAAAAGTGCAATATAATACGGGCGTTTCACTATCAAATCTCGCAAAATTTGAAAAGCCTTGTCGTCCGTGCTCCTTGATCAAGTTGTAAAATGTTTACTTTAATTCTGCTTCTCTTTAAGGCGATGTTCTAAAAAATATAATAATACTGTTTATTGTGGATGTACAGTTTCTTACAGTAGACATTGTACAGGCAAAGCTGTGAGGTAAATTAAACAAGTTGTTATCACAATGCACATACATTGCATGTGGGTAAATTTCGTTTGTTTTTGCTGGACATACATTAAATTGGTCACTCACGTTGCTTCCACCATCAAAATCCATTCCTCGAATGTTGTTTAAATTCACGATTGAATCATGGAGGATTTATATTAAAACATTTGCTAAAGCAGACCCACTAGCAACATAAACTGGTATGTATATAAGAAAATGTTCACGTATTTGGAAGTTATCGCGTAAAAACTGCTCTATTCCTGAAATGTCTGGTGTTTGGTCAGCGGAAAAACTTAAATATTCTCACGTATAAATTTTTTTACAATTTTATGTGCAATTATACCACTTCAATTTTCAATAATTTGATTACGAACACTAGGGCTAAAGTAGGTAGCATGAACTTTTCTAAGGTGTGCTGTCAGAGTTTCTTCTCCAACTTCATCTCTAAAACGCAGTACCTTCGTAATTTGCCATCCGTCACGAATTCATCAAATCCTATAACACATAATCACCGTGTCCTCTCTGATGAAGGTCCTCTCTTTCACAGAATAATATAATTTTTATTATTGGATTTGTTTTTCCTGGGTTTTCGGCTATTTTGAACTTACTTTACTTGTTTTATTGAATCTGGAGATTATCTGCCTTATTTTAGTGCACACAGATAAAATTTTCAGCCGAGTTGCACGCCTGCTTGTAGTTTTCTCTTGCTTCATGAAACCTTAGCTCATTTGAACATGAGCCCCTTTACCTTATTCGAAATCGACTGCAAAAATTGCACAACATTTGGAAAAATCTCCTTTCTTGTAGTCAGAGTATGGCAGTAGAATTATATTTTGAACAAGGGTGCGGGACAGTGAAGCTTGCATCTCTTCGTGTTCTGTCATTCCTTTCGGCAGGCGGACATATTTTCCACCGTGTAGAATGTCGGTGACTTTTGCCCTTGATCCCAGTGACCTTGAAAAACTCAAAAAAACTGAAATATTAGTATTTTATAAAAATTTCAATAAAACTTTGTAGTCTGTAATTTTTTCTAAATATTTATTTATAATTATTTAAATATTTATTTAAAACTATTATAAAAAAATGTTAAAAGATATATTTTAAATGTATTAAAAAACTCATATTTCCTAATATCCCCCCAGCACCATTTCCAGCATACGACTCACTCCCCTACAATTGTTATTGGCTTTTATGTCGGCAGGCCTCGACTCCGTCTCCCAAACCCACACAACACTCAACTCACCCCCTCATCAACCCCTCATAATATAAAAATCACGCCTGACGACATATCAAGGATAATTCTCTTCTAAGTAGGTGGAGTCTGTAGCTGACACCAGACATCCTTCTACATATCAAGACATGTACAGAGCTTGAAGTTTGCAGAAAATTACAAGATGATACATGCACTATCCCACACGCAGAACTTTAAGCTTTTATTTCAATAATTTATGCCCAAGGGTTTATGCTGCAGTAGGCCTGGAGCTTTCCACATTATGGTCAAATATTTTGGGACCACGTTTCTTTTAGCAAAGCATGGCGCGAAATACATTTTGCGAAAAAATGTGATTTCTCCGCTTAAAAGTGAATTACATGAAGTGAAAGCCTACAGACAAGTTTGTATTAGTGTTATATGTGTGGAGTGGGTACGTAAAATATAGCATTGCATTTCGCAAGTCTGGTATAAACATCACATTGGATGAGAAGCAGTTACCCAAAGAAAGCTAGATGTTCATTTGCTTAATACATGGGAAATAAGACAGATAAATTTGGGATCGAATTCTGTGCAGTAATAGATGTTGACTAAATATTCAGTCAACTGTTTCCCTTATCCTATAAAATAAGGTGATCGACACCGTAATAAGATACTTGCCACTAACGTTGTTCTACGCCTCCTGGCACCATATTTGCAGTGTGGCAGAACTGTAACTACAGACAACTATTTCACTTTTCTAGAACTGTCTGGCACACTAAAGACCAAGAAAACAAGTCTGGTAGGCACTGTTAACTTCACCAGGAGGGAGGTACCACCTGCTGCTAAAAACTGCAAGCAGCAGTTGCATGCAACATGTGTGTACAATCACAAAGACACCACACTGACAGCGTATCAAAGAAAAGTCAATACAAATGTGGTTTTCTGCTCAGCTCACTCCATCAAAGTGTGAACAATGCTTTCAATAAGAAGAAGACTCCTGAGGATATCCAGTATTGCAATGCCACTAAACTTGGCGTTGACATAATGGACCAAATGACGAGTAAATATTCTGTCAAACCAGCATTAAGTTGTTGGCCTGTACATGTTTCCTTCAGTGTGCTGGATTTGACTTGTATAAATGCATGGCTCCTGTATAAATAAGTAGCTGGAAGGAAGATGAAAAGGAGGAAATTCATTCTGGAACTGTGCGAAGAGCTGCGAACAGTGAACATAGCTAAGAGGAAAACGAAGCTACATTTTGTTAGTGAAGGTGATGAAGAAATGGGAAGATTACGGGAGTAGTGTGGCAACTGCAGAAAGAAGTAAACAATGGCGATATGCGCAGCTTGCAGAAAATCAGTGTGTGGTAAATGTTTTGGTAATAAACGTCTCATTTGTGTAAAATGTATACATGATTTTATGTGATGTAGGTTTTATGACTGAATGGTAATAGTGCTATTATTTCTTGTGTGAAATTTGTTGTTGTAGAGAAAATTGGTATAAAATACATTTTTTTTTCATACAAGTTGTCAAAATCATTTAAAATGAATTTCTAAATGACAAAAATTAAAGTATTACAAAAGGTTGCCGGTAGTCATAGTATTAAATCATGTACCTGGCATTCTGTAGCACTAATGTTACGGAAGTTGGCAAAATATTTTCATTTTCTGACCTGGCACTACTTTGTAAACAGATTAGCAAAGGAGGATATATGTATGCATAATTTATGTTTTCTAATAAATATGTTTAATGTAAAATATGTGGTAAAATAGATGTAAGATACTAACCTAAATTATTTATTTTGAAATTTTTAAAGTGGTTAGCCGCAAATAAAACAGGTTTGTGTACGTAAACTACTGCAATACTATTTGCTCGTAAAATTATGAGCAAATCAGTTTGATTGGTATTCTAGATAAGGCATAAAACCTCAATTTGTATCTTGTGACAATATTAATAAATTTACAGCAATAATGTTTTCTATTATCACACTCAATGATTGTCACTGATACTGCCAGTATACAAAGTTGATTTATAATTGTTACATAATTTCATAGCTGTAGCAAACTTTGCTAAAATGTTACAGTTGCCACCATTCTGAAAATAAGTGTCTTGCACACATTAAACATATAAATTAATATTACCTACTATAGTACAACTTTTTCGCCTAATTTGGTGGGAACTGGTTTATTGTATCCCGAGATGAAACATAAAAACTTTATGTTTTTCATTCTATGCTATTTTACAAAATTGTGGAGAAATGAAGCTCTGCATAGACAAATTTGACATTTTTAATAGATACTGCCAGCATGCAATATAAGTGGAAATTTGTTTCGTAGTTTCGTAGACTTAACATAATAAATTTTAATGTATATATGGCAGCCATTTTGAAATTAAGTGAAAACCAATTACAAAATATCACTACACATGGCCTGCCACATTTGATTGTAAACTGTTAGTTTTCTCCGGAGATATGACTTAAAAATATTAATTTGTTATATGATGCTATATTACAAAGTGGCTTACAAAAAATTCTTTGTGTTGACTTTTTTATTTTTTGTTATATATATTGTCAGTATTGAAAGAGAGGTTGGAATCAATTACTTTATCATATATTAAGATAAAATAGTTATTTTTGGTAATTTTTATAATAGTTGCCCGAGCTACTTAAAAAATTGCATTTTAAATTGCATTGCATAGTTCTAATTGTTTGCCAAATTTGGTAGGGAACGAGCAATTGCTTTCCAAAGTATGATGAATGTTTTTTTTTCATTTTGCGTTATGATACAAATAAGCGGTCAAAAACTCTTCCTAATTTATTTTGTAGTTGTTATACATACTGCTGGCATCAACAGCTATGATCAAATAGATTACATAGTCACGACGATAAATCATACTAAACTAAAATGTCTACACTGCAGCCATTTTGAAAATAAGTGTCCGACCTACTAAAAANGCATAGTTCTAATTGTTTGCCAAATTTGGTAGGGAACGAGCAATTGCTTTCCAAAGTATGATGAATGTTTTTTTTTAATTTTGCGTTATGATACAAATAAGCGGTCAAAAACTCTTCCTAATTTCTTTTGTAGTTGTTATACATACTGCTGGCATCAACAGCTATGATCAAATAGATTACATAGTTACGACGATAAATCATACTAAACTAAAATGTCTACACTGCAGCCATTTTGAAAATAAGTGTCCGACCTACTAAAAANCACGACGATAAATCATACTAAACTAAAATGTCTACACTGCAGCCATTTTGAAAATAAGTGTCCGACCTACTAAAAACATATTAGTATACATCAACTACTGCAGTACAATATGTTTGCCAAACTTGGTATGTATCAGCCTTTTTGTTTCACGAGATATAAAAAAGCTACGTATCTATTTGTGTGGCCCCCATCTTAAATATGGCAGACAAAAGTTGCTAAGGATGTCTGAAATAAATTCTTTCAGTATAGAAGATTTGGTCGAAATTGGTTGAACGGTGATGAAGATGCCTATGCCAATTTAACCTAAAATATCCGTATGGTCACAATTTTATAATAAATTGCGTAAACGTTTTAAATTATAGCATACTATTTTGAAATAGTTAGATTGCCGCCATTTTGAAAAGAGTGAATGGAATTAATGAAACATATTTGTGTATATCAATTGCTGCAGTACTGCTTTTTTGCCAAATTGGTAGCAATCTGTTAATTGTTTCCCGAGATATTACACAAAAACCTTTGTTAATTATTTAGCCGTATCTTACAAATAGCAAACAAAAGTGGTATTTTTTTTCTTTTTTGATGCTTGTAATGTTAACTGTCAGCGTAAATGATTTGGTTGAAATTAGTTAAACCAAAAAAAAAACCTAAATATAGGTATAGCCGCCATTTTCGAAAATAAAGGCCTAAATATATTTTAATAATTGCGCATACCTGGCGTATAATTAGAATGACATACTTGCCATATGTAGCTAATAGTGGTTGAGAAGTTTCTAGTTATATTATAAAAGCTTAATTTTTTCACTTGGCACTGTCTTCCAAAATGGCTAACCAACAACAATATTCACTTCTGAATACAATATTCACAACTTGCGCTGTAAGCATGCAAAATTCGGTTTGAATAGGTTGAATTTTTTCCGAGATGTTACATTCCACCCTAAATAGCCACCACTTAGAAACTAAGTATCCAGCGTGACAGGAAACTATAAAAGTGGGGTGTCCTTATTAACTACTACATGCGTATCGAATTTCGTGGAATTAGGTACATGTGTTCAAAAGTTGAAAAAGGGTCACACACACGCACATAAACACACTCCGCAAACAGCCACAGAGAGGAAGTGATCTCATAAGTCTTAATTTCCTTCGGACAGTAGGCTACGAAGGTGACGCACACTCTCCATTCACACGCAATAACACGCCCACATAAACACAGACACAGTCTGGAAAGCGATCTCAGAAGCCTTTATTTCTTTCGGAAAGTTTGCTGAAAAGCTTGTTTTAATATGGAATCTCATGCAGTACGACGTGTTGGTAAGGCAGTTGATCCGAGCATTTAGAGTCCCCGGTCTACCTTACGAAAACGTGCATTTTTATTTTCGCCAAAAAAAGGTGTTCCAAGTTGAGCTAGTCAGTGCGGAACATGTGCGCGCCCTGATTAAGCTGAAGAAAATTTGACGATGACAATTGTCTTTTAATTTGTACCTGACACTTTCTGCAATATGACACCATGACCGGCAGAAAATTATCTGCGGCACACATTACGGCAGATGTTCCGGTCTATATACAAGTGGACAATAATAACACATGGTAGCAACAAATGAAACATGTATACACCTTCTTAAATAACGTAAGTTTTAGAAATCGACCAACTGAAGTACCCTGAGAGCCGTGGTGGTTGAGCGGTTAGACTCTCGCCTCCCACCAAGGCGAACCGGGTTTAATCCCTGGCCGGGTCACTTCCACATTTTCGCAATTGGGAATCGTGCCGGACAATGTCACTTGTCAGCTGATTTTCTCGGGGATCTCACATTTCCCACGCCCTTGCCGTCCGGCGCTGTTTAATTATTACCTCATTTCACCGTAATCGGATCTCAAGATCTCGTTGTTAAGAACCGTCCAATTCTCTCAACACAAAATAACTCAACTCAGCCTAGCATGTACAATGGTCAGTGATACGGCGTGTGTCTGACTGCAGGTAATTAATTAATTTAAAGTTATAATGTATTATTCCAGCCGTACAGAATAAAGAAAAAAACTCGGCATTGGTGGTGCGAAGGGTAAATACTATCCCTTCATTGATATTATCAAGCAGATATTAATATATTGAGTAGAGAATTGTGTTGTCCAAGTTTTATTTCATTTTAAGGCAAGGGCAAATCATTCTGTAGGTTAACTACTTCGCAAGCTACTCTGTGATATAGTCTGCAACTTCGACAAGTGGCCACATCTTTGTGAAACATGAATCCAGGACACTGTGGATGATGCTCTGCAGTCTCGTCAACAACGTCGCCTTGACGATGCTGATCATGTTTCTCACCAAGTTCTCGTCGGCTCCGGGACACGACGCTCTTATGCTCCACATCCTGGAAAACGGACAAACATTACCAACATTGAGAACGTGCCCACCTTAGCCTCGTGTCAGCATTTTGGGTTGTAGGCCACTTCATTACGTATCCGTCGTCTTTGCCGCTGTACGCTTTGCTGGATTTTGNGGTGTAGGCTTTGCTGGATTTTGAGGATCTATATAAGAAAGAGAAGTTGACAGAAACGTGACTAGATACAGTTTAAGTCGTTACGGTAACAGCACAGAACAACAGACATAGTAATTACGGCCCATGAAAAGTGAAGTAGAATTCATAGAGGCTAACTTTTATTGCCTTAGCATACTGCANGCTGTACGCTTTGCTGGATTTTGAGGATCTATATAAGAAAGAGACATAGTAATTACGGCCCATGAAAAGTGAAGTAGAATTCATAGAGGCTAACTTTTATTGCCTTAGCATACTGCACAAAATTAGTTACACGCAGCTAAAACTCAGCACATACATTTTTAAAACTATTTTTTTACGAGAACGAAAGACGAAAACCATTTCTGAGAAGAGCTTCCCCAGCGATGATAAGTAAATGTCCGTGCATGACTTCGTGGGGTATTAGTTCTATATTTGGTACTTAATGACACTATCAGATTTACCTGGATGATTCCTTAGTAAACAAGTGTGAAATAATAAACAGGGATGTATTGCGGACTTACCCTAAAGCGCTGATATCTAGCGATACTTCAACAGCTGCCCAGTTTCTTGCAGGGTAGATGTAGTAATAGTTTGAGCCGGCATAGTTTTCCACCAATACCTTTCCCAAAGACCAGAAGCTTTCTGTGTTGCTGGCAGTGATCTGACAGACAGTGGATACGTAGGTATTGTCGATTACTGTACCTAAAGAGGCTTTCAAGTTTACCTGATAAGAGAAAGATCAGTGATTTTAATGCCGCATTTAACACAACCTTTCATTCGTCATTAAATAATAGCTTTATGCCTGAAATTCTTTGAAACTTCAGTGAAAGTTATTTATTGTTGATGATGCTGTGGATGCACAATATCAATTCACACATTGATACAAGGTGAGGTAACATAAGAAATTTTTTTTAATTCTCCAGAAACAATGACAAGGAAACAGGAAACTGAGTGTAAATTCAACAAAACAACTAAATCAGCAATATATAAAAATATATGTCAACGTACAATAAGACAGGTTACCCTCTATTGCCAGAACATAATTACAATTTTCAAATTATTAATAGATAAAATTATAAAATTATATAATATAAATATGGCAGAATGGTAACACTTCAAATACGGTGTCCTCTGGTTAGAAAATTTTGCTTTTGAATATACACATTTCCACCAATAAATACGGAATTAGAACTACTGTGGTACGAAGAAGGAAGTTTTCACAACAAGGCTTCAAAACCAAAAAATTACCAGTGGTACAAGCCAAGCAACAAATTGTAGTGCAATACAAATTACGAGAGGTATCCAGACACCTAGGCTCACCTGAAGAAAGGGTGATCTCACTCTTTCTATTATGACGATAAAACTTTTTATTTTGTATACTTATAAAATTATAATATCTTTACTCTAGGTACCTACCTTTTCCCCCCTTAAAAATAAAGCTGTTTTTTATGAATTTGGTGTACATATAGTGAGCAGATGCTTTCAAGTGTTATTGTAATGCTATATTTAATAGTAATGTAAGAAATATAAATACTAATAATTAAATGGTATGTTAAATAACCTTAATAATTGATTCATTGGGTTTATATGGATTTTTTTTATCATCAGTAAATATTTTTCGTAAACATAAAAGTAAAAATAGAGCAAAAATGTAGAAAATGAAAACAAAGTTTGAAAAACTTTAATAAATTTTTAGGAGTTATAAAAATACATGTCTTATATAGAATAATCATTTGTAAACCTTTTTTCATAGAGCATGCGAAACACGAATTTTTGTTTCAAGTAATTGTAGAGGCAGTGTATTACAATACATTCTTAAAAGAATAAATTGGTTTCCTTCGATAATATTTCAGAAATGATGACTTTTGTTTAATGTAAGGATTATTTATTATTTATATTAACGATGATAACTTAGATAACCAAAACACATTTGGAGAATGTTGTACCAGAATTAGACAAAAATAGCATAATTTTATTATATAGCCGTAATATATTCTAAAATATTTAAATATTTAGACAAAAGGAGACAAATCTGAAACTCACACAAACATAAATGAGTCATAGAAATTAAAATATCTATTACCAAAATAGCAGAGTAGATATATGTGTTTTTCTCTGGAAGTGTTAATTTTGGAGACCATGCTGATTTACATTATAATTCAACTAAATACAATACACCATAAAAATACAAGGGAAATAGTGGCAACCGTGTCGTGTCCTGTGGTAAATGTGCTGCAAAAGTTAAACATTATATGCGATAAGAAAATGAAAAGTCGAGAGTAGTAGTGAAGGGTAAGAGGTTATCGAAACAAAATTTAAAAAGGAAAGCATAATTTTGTTAGAAAAACCCACACTAAAAGCACTACAAACACTAACAACATTCGAAGTAATTCCCCCAAGTCTTCCACTCATATTTTTCAACGATGTGGAAGTAGTTGGCGACCATCAGCCGTGTGTGATTGCTTAATGTCTCGACCCAGCGCGCAAAAGTTCGATATGGCAAAACTGTATCACCCAACGCATCTTTTAGCTCCACACGACCCGGGCATTTATACCGCGGAGAACTGCGTGTTTCACGTATGGCGTTTCCACACGCTGCTACAGGCACTCAGTGCACGCTTACGCCAACTATTGGCGGCATTCGATACTATTCTCAAGTTTATTCTTCATTGCCGGTGTNTTTGGCGTTTCCACACGCCGTTTCCACACGCTGCTACGGGCACTCAGTGCACGCTTACGCCAACTATTGGCGGCATTCGATACTATTCTCAAGTTTATTCTTCATTGCCGGTGTTGTCTCGTATATGTAATATTTTAGTTTGTCATGGAAGTTACGCTATTCTGACACGCCCTGCATAAATCTTAAAGAACAATAGAAATATAATTCCTTGATTCCGTATGTCCAAGTCAAACAGGAGGATGCGAAGTGATTGTGGCAACAGCCAATCAACAAAAGCCATTTTCTAGTACGTGGATAACTGTACAGTTTTAATATTTAAACCTGTAGTAGAGTTTCTATCGTCATTAGAAAATCGTATTTTGCAAACCACTATTGTACTTATAGAACCATTGTTGGCTCAGTAGGTTAGGCAATAACCTACCATTTTTAAAGTTCCTGGTTCGATCCCAGGCCGTGGAAAGCGGGGAGTTCTCGGGTTAGGGGTGGTGGTCAATTACTTCCAAGGTGTGCGGATCTTCTTGGGGCTCTCCCGTTTCTTGCCCCATCACGTCTAACTTCATCCATACTTCGGGCTGGCTATAACGACAGGTCTTTCCTTGGATAAGGCAGACTGCTCCGATTAGCGCCCGCCACCTTATTTGCCTACGTGACCCTGCTTCAACCGGGAACCGTATGTGTGTGGATCTTCATTTACATATTGTACTTACCGAGAAGTCAGCGGACTTGACGTTGCAGTAGACGACAATGTAGGTTGAGTTGCCGAACCACTCGGCGTTTCCATCCCGAGTCAAATTGGGAAAGTAGCTCAGCGAACCATCGTAAACCAACAACAGGTAGGTAGTATTCTAAGGGAAGAATAAGATAAATGTTATGACTGATTAAATGCCTCGTCACCTAGAGTGATACGTGACTAAAATAACAACAGCGCACGTTCATAGAGGGTAAAATTATGCGGACAGAACAGTGAACATGACTATCAACTAGCACGTAACTACTTTAAGAAATATCGCATGCATCGAAAAAAGCCAATAATGAACAGAGAATACTTCTTTAATTATTAATAGATAATGTGCAGTAGTTACCTACAGCTGGAAGACAGTAATTATGATCACACATTTATTAATTAGCGTGAATATTCAGATATTTCATTTCCGCTACTACTGCACGATTTATCAAGCTTAACTGTTTTATATAATTAGTTATTTCCTCCATACTATGGCTGTGCTGAAATAACTACCCGATAATTTAGGCAAATTTTGAATAATGTTAGCATAATTGTCGATATATGGCACATTTTAACAGTTAACTGCATAAATCGTGGTATAAATAAATCCACGGGACTAAAGGGAAATAGTCCTTTCAAGAGCACAGTTGTGGTGGGAAAATAAAAATTATAGATTTTTTTAATTCAACGAACGTAGTAGACCTACTAGAAATTATACGTATCCGCTATATAACCCGGTACACTTCAAATACTTTCTAGACTAAAGCAAAGTTAATTTATAAATTAGCTGTGGCCTTCGTTACGTTACATCCAACCTTGGTACTTGAACATTCATAGTTTTAAGCAAATAAATTGCTCAATCTTTAACCTCGCATAGGAGCTGATCAAATTCTGTCAGATAAACACGTGCATGTAATGACTCATGCGAATATAACATAAATTCTAGGGTTTTTCATTTGAAACCAAATCATAACGCCAAAATGTATGTTCTCTTTTCAGTACACATCGTTGCAGTGCCCACACATTAAGAAGAAGTAGGTAGGACAACAATGGAAACTAAGACGACTGATTTTCCGCATTTAATTACCTCGTAACTAAAATCTACGAAGTATGGGTTGAACGTACTATTGCAGTGTCCTTCACTTATATACTCCATTTCAATTGCGTGGTCATCGATAAAATCGTTTACTCGAAATATCAATGAGCATCTGGAAAAAAGAAAAGAAGTTATTTAACACAAGGTACCTTGTTTAAAAAGTTAAGACGAGATAATAAAAAACACATATGCGAAATTTATACTTACCAGAATACGGTACTGCTATAAGTAATTCACTTATAAAATTACTTGCAAGTAAATAATTTTTTTTGCCTGTTAATATTTGAAAAATGATTGCTTATGCAATCACATTCCTGTTTTATGTATGTACCTTTGTGTACGCTTGTTTGTGTGTTCCGCTAACAGCTCGCTTCTCACTCGAAGATTTATACAAAATGTAATACTTTAGAATCAAGAATTGGCATTTTTGTAAAGATTTATTTTCAGTCACTACCGCTTGCTAATACTTTTTACTAAAACACCGGGAACATAGAAGAAGGTAACATTGTTTCAGGTACTTGAAAATTCAGTGACTTGTGTGGAGTGAATGGAACAATCAACATCCGCTGACGAAGTGTCTCAAGAGAGACGATACGAGGGAATGGTTGCACGGAATAACGGAAAGGAGGGGCCTTGGCCCACAGCTAGAGAATGTTATGAAGGATAAAGTTCTTCACAAGTTGTGAGAAGAGTTCTTCTCTATAGCTGGAAAAGGTCTGGAAGAATACGGGCGCTGAGAAGAGCATTATAATTACACATGGAGGAGTATTCGATTAAACGTGATAGTGTTTCAAACCAGATTACATTTTACTGACGAGGATGACATATATTTTACAGGCAAAACTGGAAGAAAACCTATAAACGATAACCGGATAAGCCAAGGTCTCGAGCAAGAATAGGAGGAAGTGCCATGCACTTTTATAAAATCCTTCATACGTAAGTATGTGTTACAATATTAACAGCAAAATTTACACATCCAAAATATTAAATACTTTCATGCAAGATAAAACATAACACAAATACACTTTGTGCACAAAATTCACTGTCCTACTCATATGATGAAAGTTTGGTCCATAATGTAAACGCCGAGTTTAGTGGCTTTGTAATACTGGATATCCTCAGGAGTCTTCTTCTTATTGAAAGCGTTGTTCACACTTTAAAGGAGTGAGCTAAGGAGGATCACATTTGTATGGACTTTTCTTTGATACGCTGTCAGTGTGGTGTCTTTGTGTTTGTACACACATGTTGCATGCAACTGTTGCTTGTAGTTTTTAGCAGTATGTGGTACCTGTCATCTGGTGCAGATAAAAGTGCCTACGAGACTTGTATTCTTGATTTTAGTGTGTGAGACTGTTCTGGATAAGTGAAGTAGTTGTCTGTAGTTACAGTTCTGCCACACTGCAAATATGGTGCCAGGAGGCGTAGAACAACCTAAGTGACATGTATCTCATCACGGAGTCGATCACACTATTTTCCAAGATAAGAGAAACCATTGATAAACATTTAGTCAACATCTATTACTACACAGAATTTATCCAAAATGTATCTCTCTTATTGTTCATGAATTATGTAAATGAACATCTAGCTTTCTTCGGGTTACTGCTGCTCTTCCAATGTGATGTTTACCAGACTCGCAACTTGCAATGATTTATTTTATGTACCCACTCCACACATATAACACTAATGCAAACTTGTCTGTGGGCGTTGACTTCGTGTTATTCACTCATCAAACCGGAGAAATCGCATTTTGTTGCAAAATGTATTTCTTGCTTAAAGAAACTTGTTCTCCAGATATTTGACTATAATGCGGATAGCTCCAGGCCTATTGCAGCATAAGCCTCTCGAGCATAATTGATTTAAATGAAAGATTGTGGTTGTGGGTGTGTTATAGTCCAGCTATCATCTTGTAATTTTCTGCAAGCTTCACGCTCTGTACATGTTTTGATATGTAGAAAGATATCTGGTGTCAGCTACAGTCACCACCTACTTAACGGAGAATTATCCTTGATGTGTCGCCTGGCGTGAATTTTATATTATTGCTCGGTTGATACTGAAGGGGTGAGTTGAGTGTTGTGTATAATTGGGAGACGGAGTCGAGGCCTGCCGACATAAAAGCCAATAATAATTGTAGGGGGGTCGGTCGTATGCTGGAAATGTTGCGGGGGGAGGAGGGGCCTTCCAAAATTTAAGTTGTTACGTGCATTTAAAAAATAAGTTTTAACATTTTTTATAATACTTTTAAATATTTGTTTTAAATAATTATTAATTAATATTTAGAAAAAATTACACAGTTAAATGTTTTATTGAAATTTTTTGAATTGCTAATATTTGAGTTTTTTGATATTTTCAAGGTCACCGGGATCAATGGCAAAATTCACCGAAATTCTACACTGCGGACAATATGTCCGCAGCCGACCGGAATGACAGAACACGATGAGCTGTCAGCTTCACCGCCCCGCAAACTTGGGCAAAACATCATTCTACTGGCATACTCTGACTACAAAAAAGGTCATTTTTCCAAGTTTTGTGCAATTTTTGCAGCTCATTTCGAATAAGGTAAAGGGGCTCATGTTCAAATGAGTTAAGGTTTCATGAGGCAAGAGAAAACTCTAAGCAGGCGTGCAACGTGGCTGAAAATGTTATCTTTGTGAACGAAAATAAGGCAGCTAATATCCAGATTTAATAAAACAAGCAAGTTAAGGACAAAATAGCCGAAAACCCAGGAAAACTAACTCCAATAATAAAAAGCATATTATTCTGTGCAACAGAACACCTTCCTCAGCCAACACACGGTGACTATGTGCAATATGTTTTGATGAATGCGTGACGGATGGCAAATTACGAAACTACTTCGTTTTAGAAATGAAGTTGGAGAAGAAACTCTGAAAGCACATCTTAAAAAAGGTAATGCTACCTACTTTAACTCGCATGTACAATAATCAAATTATCGAAACTTTCGGTGGTATAATTTCGCACGGAATTCTAAAAAAATTCATATGCCAAAATATTTGGTTTTTTTCGCTGACAAAACACCAGACATTTCAGGAATAGAGCAGTTTTTACTTTTCCTCTACTATGTGGATAATGAAAGAGAAAATTTTAAAATACGTGAACATGTTCTTATATTCATACCAGTTTATGATGTTTGTGGGTCTGCTTTAGCGAATGTTTTAATACAAAACCTTCATGATTTAAGCGTGAATTTAAACAGCATTCGAGGAATGGGTTTTGATGGTTGAAGAAACGTGAGTGGCCAATGTAATGTATGCCAAGCAAAACAAATGAAACTGACCCACATGCAATCTATGTGCCCTGTGATAACAACTCATTTAATTTAGCTCTCAGTCATGCTTGTACAGTGTATACTATAAGAAACTGTACATCCACAATAAACAGTATCATTATATTTTTTTAGAGAATCGCCTTAAAGAGAAGCGGTATTAAAGAAAACATTTTACAACTTGGTCAAGGAGCACGGACGACAAGACTTTTCAAATTTTGCGAGACACGATAGTGAAAGGCCTGGAATATATTGCTCTTTTTGATGACTTGTTCCTCCTGTCGATTCTTGAATTGAAATGTAAAATTTTAATTATTCTGACACATTGAGCATAGATTTTCTTTTTCAGCAGCTACACAGAAGTCTGTCTCTATTTTTATCTATGGTAATAGCTAATAATGACTTCAGACTTTCAAATGGTTTAGCAAAGATTTTACTGTATAAACAAATATATAGAAATAAATATATTGCTTGTGTAAGAACCTGCAAACAAAATCGACATGCATGGGCGTGAATTTCGAAACCATTTATAATGCGACTGAAAAAGTAGCTCCTTTGTACGTACAATCGGACGGAAAACATAGCAAGTCAAATATACGAAACAAATACTTCTGAGAAGTACTTCAAACTTCTTATTTTCCAGCCCTTTCTTGACAACTTTTGAAGCCAATTGCAGTATAGTTTTTAGAACTATTAAAATTACATGAGAAAAAATTTAAATCATTTTCCCTCGGAATTAAGTTCGNATTGCAGTATAGTTTTTAGAACTATTAAAATTACATGAGAAAAAATTTAAATCATTTTCCCTCGGAATTAAGTTCGCGCGTCTAAAGATAATATCCGAGCTGCGGCTGCAGCTTTAATGGACCAGTGGCCATAAGATGCCGACGCATCACCTGTGTCCTTCTACAATTATCTAAAAATGTGGNGGCAGCTTTAATGGACCAGTGGCCATAAGATGCCGACGCATCACCTGTGTCCTTCTACAATTATCTAAAAATGTGGAGACGAAAATCCCTCAATCTCGACATTAACCATGCTGAGCCCTTTGGATTTCATCTCTGCTTTGGACATCTGCAATGAATTTAAGGTTTTCCTCCTAAACATAAACTGATGAAGCGTTTTCTGTAATAAGAGTCAGTAATGCGACACCGAAAGGATCATTTTCAACATTGCGATTTGTCACGATTGGCCCCGTTGTGCAACGCCTGTCGAAGCAGAATTGCGCAAAGAGGCCACAGACGCGTTGAAAAGAATAACATCAGACCGGAATCGATTTCAGCAACCAGGGTAGGATTGCGCAAAGAGGCACGGAAAATGTGCGCCCTGCTGGCCTTAGGGCATTTCAGCATAATTAGAACAAACGGCGCGGACACTCCACCTCCGATGCACAACGGGTGCCCAGAACGAATTACGTCAATACACACGTGGAGGGGCGAGAAGAGTGAACTAGGCTCCGAGGACCGAGATCGAGTCAGTCTGCGTGGTTCAACAGGGTTGTCAACTGCGGGTCCGAGGGTGTGGTCCGACAACGAGGCCTAGGTGCGAGGCTAGGGTGAGCTCCTTCTTTGTCATGTTATTTCTCTCCTAAGTAACCTTCCTTTACTCTATCTCTCTCTCTCTCTCTNTAGGGTGAGCTCCTTCTTTGTCATGTTATTTCTCTCCTAAGTAACCTTCCTTTACTCTATCTCTCTCTCTCTCTCTCTCTCTATTTCCATTGGACTCTTGCTTTGAATATCTATGTGATAAGTCATAACATTTGAAGCAAGNTCTCTCTCTCTCTCTCTATTTCCATTGGACTCTTGCTTTGAATATCTATGTGATAAGTCATAACATTTGAAGCAAGTAAAGAACCAATTAAATCTTTCTGAGCTTATCCTAATACCTTATTCTATACCTCCATATCCTAATAGTCAATGAGCAGGTAAGACTCATAACAAATGTTCGGAGGCGGAGTGTCCTCGCCATTTGTTCTAATTATGCTGAAATTCCGTTAGGCTAGCAGGACCGATATTTTCCGTGCCTCTTTGCGAAATTCTCCGCTGGTTGCTGAAATCGATTCCGGTCCGATGTTATGCTTTTCAACGCGTCTGTGGCCTTTTTGCGCAATTCTGCTTAGACAGGCGTTGCACAACGGGGACAATCGTAACAGAGTCTTAAAACCTATCTGAGGAGCACAATGGCCGGACACAGATTTAATGAACTGGCACGTATATATGTACATAAAATGATAGATATTAGCACCTGTGTAGTATTGGATGAAATGGCAAGAAAACCTCGTCGCCTACTACTATTGTCATTCGAGCATCAACAGAAACAGTATCAGAGAAATAAAATATGCGCGTGTGTAGTACACAGTAATTATATTTTAAGCCACTGTTTCAGCTTAGTGTAAAACTTGCCAAACAAACCATGACTATGTTTTTTGTAATATCTTACAATAAAATGTAAAAGTTGTTTTTGCTGCGTGTATTCTTATTAATATTTAATTGTGTTGGATTACTTGGTTTGATGTGGTATCGTCCCCCTCCCCCACCCCTTTTCGCTCTTCAAGAAATGAAATCCTGCGTACGCCCCTGGACAGCTTCGCAGGATATATCATGACAGGAGACCAGATATTGGGAAAAAGCTACACTGACTCCGACTTAATTTGTAAATACCCCGTAAGAAATTGGGCCTCTGTTGCACACACATTGAAAAACAAGTATTTGTGATAAGCCCACCAATGACTCATTTATTACATTGTATTGAAATATTCATAAACTTTCTAGGTTAAACAGGATGGTAGTGTATAATAACAGGGTTTCTTTTTAATGGAAATAACTGTTTATGTAAAACGTGCAATTATGTAAATGACAAGAAGTCACTGACATAACTAATGAATTTTCTTTGCTCTGCTTGAATGCAAATATTTTTGATTAAATTCTGAAAAGCTTGGATTGTAAGTATGCTTTCACTAATTGATATCAGAGCTATCATTAGAGATGGAACTAGAAATAAAGGATATACACAAAGGTTGTTTACAACATCATTCTCTACAAACCGGCATATAAATTGGCATAAAAAACTAACTGATGTTCATGTAAGTCGACAACTCTGAAAGTATTGTTTGGCATGAATGTTTGATGTTTAGTACACTTCTACATGCGCATAACCGGGAATAAACATGACATATAAGCAGTATTCCAACTCTGTCCACATACGACGGGGCATGCCATTGACAACAATGGCTATGAAAATATACATCCTGGCGTTCGGTAAACTAGGTCTTTGTTGTACCCCCTCCTACACCCACATTCACACACAAAAACACAGGATAAAGTCCAAAGGGGTGATGCCCGGAGACTAGGGGACCAGGCAACTGGCCACCTCTTCCAATGCAATGTGCAGGGAATGTCTGGTACAGGACATCCTTCACACTCGAAGCCCAGTGGGGTGGTGCACAATCCTGTTGGGAAAATACAGTTGGCTGGCGATCAGCCAGTATATCTCAAGCATATCAAGGTAATCACCAGCATTATCCGTTGTTTCTACAAAAGAGAAAGGAAAGAACCAATATCATGGTCCACCATGCAACAACACGAGACATTCACCTCGGGCCTGTCATGATCTACCACCCTTAGAGCATGCGGCTTGATTGAGTCCCAGAACCGAATGTTATGTTTATTCACTTTACCGCACACATGAAAGGTGCACTAATAACAAAATTCTAGTGTAGAGGAAACATTATTCTCTCTCTAAGTGTGCAAGCATGTCCATAGCAAACTGTGAACTTTTGGCTTGTCATCTGGTGCCACAGCCCACACAAGTTGCAAGCGATACTGATTGAGACGAAGGCGTTTTCAGAGAACCTTGTGTATGGTCGTATGAGAAATTTGCAGGTCCTGTGAGGTCCTACGATGAGACTTCTGTGGTATCCGCAGGTACCACACGTGAATGCGTTCTGTCATAGGCACTTGTTCCAGACTGGTCTACATTGTGCTTCATATCCACACTCCTGGAGTTCATGGAATTGGTGTACATCTTCCGCATGGATGGCCAAGAGGGCAACTTCATGCCTCTATTATCAGTTCCTTGGTCTGGTTCAAGGAAAATAGCACATTCTTATGTGTATTACAGGTATAAAAAACCACTGTTTGTGACCACAATGATATGGAACCTTATTGGCCAAGCCACAGCATACAAAAAAAATTTCCTGTTGTTTTTTGAGCTTCAGCCGTGTTGAAGTCGTACTTTCATTCGTGTATACTTATACACTGAAGAGCCAAAAAACTGGTATAGGCGTGCGTATGCAAATAACAGAGGTATAGAATCAATCAGAATAACGCGATGCTGTCGGCAGCTAGATCTGTTACTGCGGCTACATTGGCAGGTTATCAAGATTTATGTGAGTTTGAACATATTGTTATAGTCGGCGCACCAGAGATGGGACATAGTATCTCCGAGGTAGCGATAACATTTGGATTTTCGCGTACGAACATTTTACTAGTGTACCGTGAATATAGGGAATCAGGTAAAACATCACATCATCGACATCACTGTGGCCGGAAAAAGATAGTGAAAGAACGGGACAAACGACGACTGACGAGAATCATTAAACGTGACAGACGTGCAACCCTTTCCAAATAGGCGCAGATTGGATGTGTGGACTGCCCTGCAGTACTCATTGTGTGAATTGCATCCTGCATACCTTCATACATTAGTCGAGTCCATGCCACGTCGCCTTGCGGCACTTCTGCGTGCTCGGGGGGCCTACACAATATTAGGCAGTTGTACCAGTTTTTTTGGCTCTTCAGTGTATATGTAATGTTTATAACACTATGATATGAGATGTCCGCACACTTAGGTAGATTTAACTCCATGAAACGTCACGTAGTGATGGGACGTAGTGTCGCGTCCAAGCTGTGTGTGTTGGTATGTCTAGGTTAGCGTAAATTGCTGTAAGAATCTTATGTGGCCAGACCAATACATTTAAAGAATGAACGTAAAACGTGCAAAATTATTCTGACTCCCCGTTTTTTCTACAGTATCCAGGCTGTTGTTCTCTCAACAGTTATTAGTGAACATCCACTGCCTTGTCATATGTGCATTACGCCATTTTGAAACTGTCAGCATCGTTAGATACAAACGCTGTGGATTGTCTTCAGCACTAATAGGTATTTAGTGAGTGTAGAAAAGATAGAGTGTTATTAAAACCCAATTTTTTGGCGTTGAAG
Organism: Clitarchus hookeri; assembly: GCA_002778355.1. Lineage (NCBI taxonomy): Eukaryota > Metazoa > Arthropoda > Insecta > Phasmatodea > Phasmatidae > Clitarchus > Clitarchus hookeri. The sequence continues at coordinate 38,125 of NQII01007368.1, read as the reverse complement.
TGTACAACTTCTCACTCATTTACTCGGATTTCTGGACGGAGACCTGCTTTTTCCAAGAGCCAACGTCATTTCGCGGTGTGTGGTATCGCCGTCCTTTCTGCTTAAAGACAATGCAGTTGGCCAAACTAACATATCGTCATACCTAATTCTATGTGATTTTCAGTGTATTTTCGGGCTCATATTATAACAAATATACAAACCAAACGTATTTTTAGATAGGAGGAGTGGACTTAATGCTTCCGCCTTTTATAATTACATAAATTTAAACCTAGTTAGCGTATCCGTATGTAATTTAAATAATAAAGTTCGTTTTTATATTTAAAAAAAATTAAATTTTTGTAATATACTCAAAAAGGAAAGGAGTTTTGGGATATTTTATTGCAATATAACTTATTAAAATGCATAGTCAAATTGTGCTTTAATATATTTTACATTAAAATATAATAATTTTTGTACTTGGGGAATTTTATATAACTATAACTGTGGTACATTGCATAGTTCTTTAGAGTAATTACAGTAGCTATTACAATTAATTGTAAGTAAAAGACCTTGGTCGCTTTTTTATCCTACAACCCAAATTTTTATCTTGTGTGGAAGGCCATCGTGTAATATGTAATTGATGGCTCACACGAAATTTTGTCATGACCATACCATAGTCTGTATATAAAACCTTCCCGTTTCCTGCGCCACTCATCACAAAGTCTTTTGCAGTTGTAGTGTTTGAAAACTTCCAACATGAACTTCATTACTTTTACCGTCGTGGGGTTGGTAGCAACATGGTCCGCCTTTCCAGTGTAAGTATATACATAGGTTCCTAAACAAAGTTTCTGTCTATGTGTGAACTCTGTTGGTAAATATAGACAGTGTTCTCCAAGGTTAATAAGGCGGATATATTTAACTCGGTTCTGAATGTATTGTCTGTGATTCTGTACATAATAATCCAAATGTTTCACATTGCTTATTATTGAAATTGCTAAAACTCTAATAACGTGGTAAATACTGACCATTGAAGTGCGTTTCATAAACAGTTAACGTACTAAAACCCCGGTGATCATTTGTGTGAATCAACCACAAAACACATTTTATTGCAGTAGGTAACATTCTGCTTACATCACATTACATTGCAACTTTCTTTCCTTATAAATTACGTATTGAAATTGGCATAACGATCAAAGTGTTTTCTACTAAATAATTTATTTTATTTTATTTAATAGTATAGTAATTTGATTTAGTAAATTACCTACCTACCCAAGATATTCCACATGTTTTGTGGTAAATTATTTTATAATGCTGAACTTTTTCTTTCGTGGTAGCCTTAAAATTGAACCAAAAATGGACAATGTGATCTCAATTATTTCAGAAATATTACTACTCAATGTTAATATATGCGGTTTTATGAACTGAACGTACAGGCAGGGGCAGATAACCACGTAATAAGCTGTCTTTGAAATCAGCAAAACATTATTTGGCCCCGTTAATGCACAACTGTAACCGGTGAAGTCAAAAGATGTAGAGAAATCTTCACTCTCTCCGGGCGGCATATATTTCCGCTTTTCCAATAAATTGAAAACCTTAACACTTGTAATTTATTTCGGTTTAGAATACATTAGTTAATCGTATGGTATAACAAAATGTTAATTTATTAAACGAATGCTGCAAATCGAAGCGATTATTCACCTTGTTACATTTGGTATGTCATGGTGCCAAAAATATAGTTACTAAATATTTATAAGGTGCTTAAGTAAATTAATTATTTTTACTGTGAATTATTTCTTTGTTTTAGTAACTCGCTCGAATTTTTAGTAAACAACTACTACGACGATTACAGTCCTGCAACAGACGCCTTATTCAGAGAAAGGAAGTGCGACACTGCATTTCATCCGTACTTTGTAGATTTTAATCACGAGGTGCGTATGAAATATTTTTGCATCAATTGCTTGATTTCTAATTATTTCCTTTGGGGCTACCTTATTCTTATAGTAAGCTATAAAAAATTTTACCTCTTTTTATATTTGAAATGTATTCTTTTTATGGGAAACATACAACAGTTAACAAATATCGTGACACTATACATGCTCTTGAAAGAATTGTTCTAATGTATAGGTCATCCACGATAAAACTTAGCACTTTTAATAGCAAACTTTTAAAGAAGTCACTGCTCATACCTTTATACGTTTTAACGGACACACTGACTGGAATTCGTCCAGTAAAGTTGGTCATAACGGAGAGAAAGTAGTTCCATTTATTAATGTTGAATTTAAAGTGTTAGGTAAACTTTTGTGAAGACTGAAGTTATTTACTTTGCTTTCTGTTTTTGTAACGCATATAATAGTAAATAAAAGCAACTGTTGAAAATATTTACTTTTATGATTATTGTACAATTTCACATGGCCAACGCATGAATAAAGTGACAAAGACCACGTCAATGTTAATTTTACATAATGTGGAAGAATACACAGTGTGCATACAAAAAGATGTTAAGCATGGCTTTCAAAAGTGCTCAGTTTACCATGAACAACCTTTATCTAGAGGGACCCTGTGAACGAAAGTAACAGAGTGCGTTGCTACTGTCTAGGTCTGTGATTGGCAGAAAGGGACAGGCACGTTGACGTGATCGTCGTGTAGATGAAAACGTTGCTAAGACGTAATACAGCTGGGGCTGGAAAATAATTTTGTTACACTATCACAACTTAATACATCGTATATAGTTGGCTGATAAAGCTTAGTATTTGTCTAGTGCCGTGTTAATATTGTCTGTACTCTACCAACTTCACTCAAATATATATATATATTTACACTTTTTTAAATTATGCTCTGAGATTTTCCGCTTTGGAGAGTACCAGTAAGTGCAATACTAGTGGATTTATAAATACATGGGATCAGTCAACCGCTAGTTAAACTAAGACCAAAATAATAGGAGAGGGAACTCAATTTCTTTAGCAATAACTCTTGCTTAATGCTTCGATTGGATTATCTACGTATATGGGCACGTTTCAATGTAAGATCATAGTACAATAAGTAACAATACGCAATACGCAATACAAAAATACTACCATTCGGCAAATATTAGGATTTAAAGATTTATTGATATCAAGGCTGATGTGCTTTTCTTTATGTGCAAGTTTTTATAATATTAAAATATTCAATATTTTTGAAATTTTAAAATTTTGTGCTTATAAATTTTAGTATGTTTATTTTATTTCAAATTTACTTGCATATTTCTTTTTTGTGCTGTTTGCTTCAAAAAATCCCACACTTTCGATTGGACCATGAGCAACTGAGTAACTCGGAATTCCCGGTGGTGCCAAACATTTCTGAAATATTAAATTCGAAAAAAAAAGCACACAGCGTATTAGCCTGATTTCTAGGAGTTTCGTCAAAATGCAAAATGCTATTACTCATTATTGTACATTATGATTTATTTATTTAAGGTTTTCACAAAAATTATGAATTAAAGTGGATTAGCTGCAGCAATACACCGCAGAGTTGTCGGGTGTCACTTGCTATTTTGCACAATTCATAATCCGCAGTACACTCGCGCCAATTGTGGGCTTCGCGGAATTATTTTATAACGAGTGATAGTTCTCACGGCCCTGTACCTAGTTCTCTCCAGCCCGAAACACGTAGGAACTTAGAGCTTTTCTACCGTCACCTGGGTTGTGATAGAGATCCGCCCTTGCACCGCCCTGGGCAACATTCTTTTCTGACTTTGTGTACTTCTAAAGTTCTGGAATTTACAGGACTGCTCCATCGAAAATGCCCAAAAGTTTCAGTTTTCTTAGCTATGCCAAATTACTAAAACCATAATGTTATGGGAATTTAGATACATTTGACTACTTGATCATTCCTTTTATCTCAGTAGGTGTCGGGAGAGCAAAAACTAGGGTAGACGTGATAGCCCGAAAGGTTATATCCGAGTGGCTCATGCATTGCCAGATCCCAAAATGAAAAGGAAATATGTGGTTGATGAATTGCTTACACGCCCATTTTTCAAGTTTGTGTGCATAAATAATATCGTATCTCCAAGGGTGAATACAATTCTTCATTGATATTTAAATTTGTTCCATAATTTATGTAAAATATTATAGTAGCAGTTTATTCATCCATATTGCTATACATTTTCAACAACAGTTGTACAGAATTAAACTGGTTACTACATACTAATATGCAAATTTTTAGAATCCATTTGACGTTTAGCTGGAAATTTTCCAGTTATAGATATTAATGTGTGTGGGTAGAGTTTCCTAACGTTTATCAAGTTGACAACAGTTTTATTCAAAAAATTGATCTCCTAGGTGCTTCCAATTTTGTTTACATACATATGTATTTCTCAGAATGTTCCTTTACCTGATCGCTAACACCATTATTCTCTGTCTCTGAAAAAGAACACATCATACATGCTGTGGGTCTCCAATGCATCGATCAGGGACTCCTTCAGTCTTACTCGGGATGGAAACGCCACATGGTTCGGCAACTCTACATACCTAAATCTTTATTGCGACGTTTTGGTAACAAATGTTACGGTAAGTGTTTTAGGTGTTATTGATAGTTATAAAATGCTATTTCGAGTATTACACCAAATGATAAACCATTAAATCCAAGCATTTTATTGGGAACTACATATTGAAAATCCTTGAAATATGGAAATAATTTATTAAAGTCAATGAGCCTCTTCCTATTTTACAAAACTCAGTTCTAATGTAGTTCTTTGAAGGAGAAAGTTAATTGCATAATTGTGCTTGAACACGAATACAGCTTGTAACACCTGCTGCAAATGTCACGATCATATTTTGTGCACGACATACTTAACGCCTTGCAGTGTTCCCAATCATACAGATAATATATTATTTTGCAATTTTATCCAGCGAGTTATCCATTGAAAATGTATCGTGTGTTCCGCTTAATATAAACGGATTTATTGCGAATGAGCAAAAAAATTATTCTAAAAATCCTATATTGTGCAATAAAAATGCATGCTTCAACCCGAAGTTTTATTACAGTATGTTTAGAGAAGTTATATCTGGAGAAGCTAAAACGTAACGAGATCCTACATAGGTCACTGCTTCTACTGGAAATATGTTACAAGACATGCCTGGAAAGTTGTGGTGGAGTTAAAGCTTCATTATCTGCTAAGTCAAATAAGTACACGGAGCACTTATAATTAAAGACCCCATGTCGCCACCATCTTGGATTAATCCATTTTTCGCGAAACGTTCCATTTTATTTATTTTAACGAAACATTTCGCACGATAGAGCATAAAAATTAGCTTCTACAGTTTTATCAAAGCTGACCTCCCGTGACGCAGTCAGTTGGTGTGGGAGGTTCTGGGTTAGAGTCCTTGGTAAGGCATGGGTGTTAGTTTAGTTGTCTTATAAGTTAGTTTGTAAGCCTTCCGCTGATAAGCCTTCCGGTATAATCCCGGGTACGTTAATAAGCCCTTTACAATCCAATACAAGTTTTATAAAGTTGATACAATTTCACTTCCTTTATCGATTTTTAACTAGTAACTGGCAAGAGGGAAGTGATAGTTTACTGGTGACTACAGCAGTAAGAATAGCCAAAGTAGACGAGCAACACCAACTTTATAAAGTGTACGAAGCAATGTACTGTGTGCCTGTCGTTCCGTAAAACAAATTTCAAAATAGTTAATGCGGAATGTCACCAAAAATGTTTCTCTAAACCCAATACTGTGGGGTTTTTTTCCCTTAACTCGTAAGCAGTAATATGTTACATGTAAGTAATATACAATTATAATCCAGCGGTTACTCAAGTGACATGTCTCGCATTAGGTCTACTACAATGCCTTTGTGGGTACGGTGGAAGGAAACATTTTCAACTCCACTGAGTGCCTCATAACGGCCAGGAACACTCGGTACACCATGTCCACGGCCAAGACGCTAGTGAAGAACTACAGTGACTCCGACTACATCTACATCTTCCCTGGAAGCTACTGGGCACTCATCGTGCACACACTGGACGTCAAATCATTCGAGTAAATCCAGCATAGCCTCTCGTATATTATGTAGTGTATAAGGTAAGATTTATAAGTACAGATCACGATAATTAAAAAAAATTAATATGATCGCCATTAAGGTAACAGCAAGAAAAGCGTGCTGTGGATAGGAACGTGCAAAATTCTCGAGCTGTAGCAGTGCCAGGATAGACTTCAAACATTTGTGAATGCTTGTGAGTGAGTGAGGAGGTTTAGGTGGCTCTTAACATTCAGGTCTTGAGAGCCGATGCATGCACGGTCTTTTAATGATTCGGCCACTCGTTTTCTGGCCCGCCTTACAGGAATGCGAACCAGTACGAAACGCGTAGACAGGGAGTGAGCGAATCACGTACAGCTTAATAACAGGCTAAAGAGTTATCACGAAGGTACCCACCAACGAACAAACTGCAGTGCCCGTTTCATTCACAGAAGTATCAAGTCTAGCGTAGCAGTCAAATTAAAAGTTCAAGATAGTAATGTTTTGAAACATAGGTGAAGCGAGGAAACTAAATTAATAGATGGCCAAGTTTTACACTGTTCAGGTTGGGAACAAAAATAGATTCCTCGTGGGAAGTTTTGCGTAAGAAAATTCCCGCTATAAGGTGTGCCGATGTTCCGAAGAAGGTTCCTTTTTAAGCTGGCGGTAAATGGAAAAATGCTATTTGTGTGTGTATAAAATGTTGTATTTGCTCGAATTACGATATATTTATTCCCCTGTCAAAATTGTTACTATTAATTTCATTATGTAAGTGTGGTTCACGTCCTCCAGTGGTGTAGTAAATATTTATAAAAAGCTTAATTTCGTTTCCAAAAGTAGGGATATAATAGGGAAATGTGTACAGCTGTAATCAAAAGAAATATTTCGACCCAGTTTTCATATTTTAAATTAAACAATTGCGAAGCTAATGTTTGGTTAAATCCAGTCACACTACAGAATACTTACCATGTGGGCATGTGACCTTTCAAATAATAGTGCAATGGGAGTGAATGACTAGATGTAGATGTTTTTCCACGACAGTCATCTACATCGCAATGGAGAATGTCCAAAAACCTCCATCTAGTCAACATGCAGACACATTTCGTTAAATGTTCACTAGTAGTGCGAAGACGAGAACTTATTATTTATGTAGGTTATAACAAAATACAAATCCGAAGATTTTACTCAGTTGGATTCATTTTAAGGAAATTGCAAATATCTCAATTGTTTACCAACAATACGGAGAATCGCAGGTAGACAGCTAACAGCAGTGCTGCCTGGAGGCAAGAAATGTAATTTTACAAACTATTATCGTGAAGCTTGCCAACGTGAGTATAACATATCTTCGTCATATGTTGCGTATGTTTGCAGTATGTGGAGCATCTACGCCTCGTGCCCTGGCGCTGATGAGTGCCTGGTCAGAGAGCTTGAAGACGTCGTTCGCAAGGTGGCGCTGATGAAGCTGCGCAATTTCTTCCTCGATACCGTAGATACTTGTCTCCTTGCTGCTGTGCCGGAAGTCGGAATCAGCAAATATATCACTGAATAGGCTCTGCTACCAAGAGCACACGTTTAGTAATTGCAGTAACCTAATAATAAAGAATTTTACTATAAATAAATTCTTAGAAAAATGGTTGCAACATTATTATGGTTATCGATATCTTTGGAAGAAAGATCATTGCCCTTTTCAGAAGTTTGTATTGACTGTGTTTTCAAGCCATCTGGATATCGTATAAGTGTGTTATATGTGTTATAATATTACAACCGGTGAACTTGCACTCTTGGAAAAATTGTCTTACCTCTTTTCAAACTATTTGAATTTTAAAAATATCCCTTTTATGACATTTTTTATATTTATCACGAATTACGTTACATAAATGGGTGATTTTATTGCCATGTGTTCCGATAATATTGGGGTAACTGGAACTAGCTGCATTGCTACTGAATCGAACAGTAACTGACAATTATGGTGTTGCGGTCAGGGGGATCCCGTGTGTTTACTCGCATATAATGTTAGATAAATGCTATATGTTGTAATATTCCTCGCCCTACAATATCTGTACCGATAAATTGCCTACAACATAATGTCCTGCATGAAATGTATTTATTATTTTACTGTTCCAGAAGTTCAAAATAACACAACCTTTCAGCTTAGTCAACAAAGTTCTGAAAGCTTTCAGGCGACATATCTTTAAATATCCACCGTTCTATTATGCAAATATATTATTAAAACTCGCACTTCTTACATCTGAAAATAATTTAGTGTCTGGCCTTATTAAAACGATGATGTAAATAAACCAAGCATCATTTGCCTTCAGTCATTACTATAGATTACCCAGATGACTGCAAGAGAAATAATAAGTCTTTCGTTGAATAATAAGTCTTTCGTTGAATAATAAGTCTTTCGTTGAATACTTACGTACGTGTGAGTTTATCTTTACATTTTTTGAATTCTCTTAGTGATTTCCAAACACAAACGGAAATTCTTGACGCAGAAACATGAGAAAGATTATGTTTGCACTACTATGGGGCATAACATAAGTGATTAAGAGCTCAATACTGTATACGAATCGAGAATTGTGTATCGTCCATTGAATATATTAATCATATCGCAGTTGGGAATTTTCAGTTTCTAGCTGAGTACTACAGAGTACTAAATAATACAGAGTTGAAACAGTCGCTTATAAAGTAAACTCCAGCCACACACGTCAGCGAAATGGCGTCACTGGCCAGCAAAATTTTTGAAAGACATTCGCCTATTAATGCTTCGTAACACACTCGCCAGCCAATAGGGAATCTTTTCCATAATGCAGTATCCAATCTGACACAAAGCCCGTTCTGATAGACTTGCAAATCGGAGAATTGGTGAACCGAAATTAAAGGATCCACCACGTTATTTCGTCTCTGTACACTTATCTCCTGTGTGTCCGTACTGTACTCAGAAGTCGTGTCGAACATCGCTCCCATATCAAAACGTCGTAGTGATTCACCGTTGGGACAATAGCATCGTTTAAAATAAATGGTAGTGGACGGGTTTTTTTTAGACGCGGTCGGATTGTCATACAGGAGAATTCCGCGACACTTAGGACAAAAACCGTCAACAGTGCGTTGGTGTTGGCGCCGTTGGTCAAAGAAAGACGCGCATATCCACACGTTACATTCTAGAGATCAGCGAGGTACAGATGCACGCCACCGCCGTAGTATATTTCGAGCGGCCATGGCAGACTTCACAGCGACCACAGAACAGATAAGAAGCGTTGTCGCACTGTGGTTGTTGGTGACGGCCAGCCATAGCTATTTTCTCGAGGCTGGGCTACGGTCATGGCGCCATTCTCCAGACTACCACTATCGCCTCGCCATCGCATAGTCTGCCTGCACTGGTGTCGAGAAAGGAACGCCAAGATTGACGAATGGCGAGAGCATATCCTTACGACCAATCAAACTTTCACAACTAAATTTGGCACAAATGTTGTGGTCGGGTAGACTACCCTAAAATCTGATTATTTTATTATATTAAATACTTGGGTTGAGCGATTTATCGATTCAAAACCATTTAAGAAAGAATTACACACTGGTTTATGTTGGATAATTAGGACCCAAATCTTTGAGAAAATTGATACAACCAACTTTCCGAAGTCCGAAGAGAATTTAGTATGAAGAATGGACGGTCTCTCTGTTTAGACAACTTTTTTTCTAGGGATTTGAACATTACTTTCCCGTATTCGAAATCCTGGATATTTCAGTTGGAAAAATAAAGATATTTTTTTTGCGACCTTAATGGCACTGGAAATAAATAATTCAGATTTTAGAATATCTCGTATTTCGTTAATGCTAAAAAAAATATAATTTTTATTTTGTGACTTATTTTTTTTTTTACAATGGAGAACAGGAGAATTTCTAGGAGAGATATTTAAGACATAAAAGAATTCTAAATATCTGCTGCTGATGTCACCAGCGATTCTATGTCATCAGGTCTACGGATGAGATCTACATAGGTATTTCAATCATTATATACAAAAATTAAATCATTTCATTCAAAATAAAGATTTTTTTAGTCTACATCACTTCAAATTGCAGGAATCCATCAGGTCTCTGATAAAATACGTCTGATGTTGTCATAATCAAAGTTTTATCTAGAAAGTTCTGAAAAGTTTTAAAAGAATCTAATTATATAACTGCCATCAAAAATCAAGACGATGCCCTTCAGAGATTGATTTTGTTATTTCACTGGCATTTTTATATATATAAATATACATGGTGGGTACATCGGAATACTGAGCTTGATTTAATTCATCTAAACTTTACCATAAATGTGACATATAACAGTTCTTGAATAACGATAGAGCTTATTAAAAAAGCCAACTTTATTAACATTGATGTGGTCTTGCCCGTTACTGCTTGCTTACAAAATTTGTGGGGATTGGTTGAGTATAAGCTAAATATGATGTAAATGTGAGGTGTCATCTTTGAACGTGACACGCTAAAGATGTTGCCTATTTGTGTAATAGGTGCACACATAAAGAACTGGTGGCATTATAATTTTGGGTGTAAATAAGTAAATCTATTCCATTTACAGGTATGTAACATAAATATGTAACATAAATTGCAACGAGACAGACATTTAAAAAATAAGAAGTTTTGTTTTGAATTACTTATTTTTTCTCCCTGTAGTTAACTATTGGTGTGTTACTTTTAAAAATAATTTTCTTAATTCGCCGAAAATTATCTGAAATAGTACCACACCAAACCTATCGTTACAACAAAAGAAAAAAATCTGGCTTTATAATGGTTTGCTATGTATTACTAAAAAGAAAATATTAATTTTAATATCTTTTTAAAATAAGTGCCAGATTTTCTTTATTATTATGTGGCTAGTGTGATGTACCATGACACTATAGTTTTGCCAAATGTGTTGGTAATTAATTGAGCGGTTCTAGAGTTACGACAGAAAAATTAATTTTTTTCATATTTTCCTATCAGGATTGCAGAGCCGTTCTGTTGCAGCTCAGTTAATGACAAGTCCGTGACGGGCTACACACATGCGAGTGTAATGCTAGCACAGCGATCTCGGACCAACACAGATGCATAACGTCGCGGAATGATGTATTTAACCTCAGAAGTTTGCAAGTACAGAGTTGTATAAATAAAACATATGTGTTCTATACAAGGTTGCGTCGTGGTGGCCGTAATTGGTAACATACTCCTAGACAATTTGATTATAATATTTTCAGGGAATTAAATGTTTTAAAAATGGTGGGGGCCATAAATTCAGACAGACACTAGGATGATTCCATAAGTCTATCTTTACAAAGTAAATATGGCTAAAAAAAAAAAGCATCACTGCTATATTTTACTATGCACTAATTTATCAGGAGTATTGAAAAGGTGACTGAGAAGATTAAAGAACTCTGTGATATTACTGTTTATTTTATAACTGCCAATTTTGAGAAGGTACTCAACATGTCTTACAGCAATTTATGCTGGCGTTATCATAGAAAATAATTCATTTTACGAAAACGTGATAACAGAATTTGAAAATAGAAACTATGCAAGGAAGTGTGTTTCTGTGTGGGTGTTTACGTATGTGTCCCTCCTTTTCAATTTTTGAAAGCGTTAACCGAATTTCACCAATCTTGGTACATATATAAAACATAGTAAGGACACCAAACTTTTAAGTTTTCAACTACGTCGGGTACTTACTATCAAAATCGTGGACTTTTTAAAGTTTTGGGTGATATGTCTTATCTCGGAAACCTTTGAATCGATTTAAAACCAATTTTTTTATACTGTCGGAGAATCAAGTAAGCATTAGATTTTTTAATGTATAACGTTGTTTGTCCGCAATTTTTGAAATAACACCAAATGAAGGAATAAAAGTTTTACATTATATCTCGAAAACTATTAAACCAATCCCCACTCAGTTTAGTAGGTAAGTAAAACTACAATAGGCCAGGTAAACATAGGTAATTAATATCGATAAGGAACTTATTTAATAAAATGGTGGCCAAACGAATGTTTAAGGTTTATTGGTTATGTGTACTTTACCATTGAAATAATCTCGACCAATTTGTGTACACTAAAAGTTTTTGTTACCAACACATAACCACATTCGTTCACCATTTTTGAAAATAGCGCTATGCTAATAAATAAAGTTTTTATGTCATAACTCAGGAAACAATTGACCGATGCCTATTAAATTTGGCAAACAAGTGGTACTGCGGCAGATGGTGTAAAATTGTATGGTTTAAGTACGTCAACCATTATTTTCTAAATTTAATATATATTAAAACTATCAACTGTATATACACAAAGCATCTTTTGTCCGCAATTCTGAAAGATAGTGCCATGAGAATAAATAAATTTTTTATGTCATAACTCAGGAAACAATTGAAAGATACCTATGAAATCTGAGATACAAGTACTAATGACGCAGATGATGTTAAGTAAAATGTTTAATGCATTTCAGACACTTTTAAAATAGCGGTCATTTCGCAATTTTTATCTTATAATGCTATATCGTCGAAACCACGTAGTCAATTCCAACTTATCTTTGTATGATGGCAGTAGATATTAAAAAAATCAACTGTATCAACACGGAGCCTCTTTTGTTCTCCATTTGTTAGATAGCGACACACGAATATGTCAAGTTTTTATGTCATATCTCGGGAAACTATTAACAGGTCCGTACCACATTTAGTAAACAAATAGTACTGCGGCAGGTGGTATAAACTATTTTCTTTTTAAGTAGGTCAGGGATTAATTTTTAAAATGGTGGCTTCATAAATAATTAAGTTCACTATATTTTATAAACTATACAAATTCTGACTTAATTTGTATGCATGCAATGTCTTTTAGAACCATCAAATATGTCTATGCAGAGCCTCATTGCTCTGCAATTTCGTATGATAGCCTCACAATTAAAAAACTAAGATTTTGTCTTGTATCTCGGGAAACAATCAACCCATTCTTACAAAATTTGGCGAAGATGTTGTACTGTAGTAGGCGATGTTAATAGATGTAATTTTTAAGTATGACACTCTAATTTTCAGAATGGCAGCTATAAAATTATTTCAGTGTAGTGTGCTATATCTACGAAGTTATCTATTCTATTTTAAATCAACTTTTGTAAATTGGCAGTATACAATCATCGAATGAGTTACTACATTTATTTTTGGTCCTCTAATTATGAATATTACCATATGAAAATTGTGGATGTTTTATGCCATATATCGAGTATCAATCAACCGATTCCCACCATAAATTACACTGGAAAATTTCAACTTATTTGTACCAAATTGCAAAAACTAAAATTGCTACAGAATTAAAGAAATCATTCGTGATTTAAATGGGATATACTACGATATTCAAAAAGGTGGCGTTATAAATAATTTAGGTAAGTTTGCCCCATTTAATCAACAAGTTTACCAAATCCAACGAATATTTGTAAGTAGAGAGTATAGATTAGAAGTATCGTATATCGAGCCTCTTTTTTGACAATTTTGTACGATAGCATAAAATAAGAAAAATTTGTTTTTTATGCTATTTCTCAAGGATTCATACAATGAAATTTTTCTTCGTGTATTATAACTCTCATACAACTGAAACAATTTATTTCAAGCAATAAATTGAAGCAATACATAATATTTTGACATCCCAATTAACTTCACCTACTACAGTCTACCTTCATAGTTAGTTGAAAATAAGTAACCATGTTTTCAAAGAAAAAAAAGTTGTTAAAATATACCTTTCTGAAACTCTGTGTCGTATATGGTTAAAACTAAACAAAAAAAAACTATATTGATGCAACCTATAATTAGCATAATTATCAAATTGATGGCCAATGAAATAAGTTGTTTTTACCTAGTATAGTAAACATATGTGAAAGATTATATTGCTTATGTTTATAAAAATTCTCACATATTTAGTTGTATGGTTCGTGGTGACCTTCATGTATAAACCAGCGTACTGTGAGACTTCGGAGCCCGAGAAATTCTAATTTTAGTGTCTGGCAAATTAAAAGTAAATAGAGGTGTTCTTTTTACCTTGGCCTTGCTATTAAAGAATTTTTTGGATGGCAAATTTAAGTATTTATAATTGTTTCCATTGGCTGAATCCCAGTCGGAATTTGAAGTTATAATCGAAACAGTCTGTAGAGGATAAGAATTTAATATAAATTTTCCCCGTCGCAACAACCTCATCCCTCTCTGCAGTTTCGTTTCGCGTCTAGTTAGTTATTTTGACATTTGTATATGTAGTCTTCAAAACAAATACGTCGCAATCTTTAATCGGGATTTGAAAATATTAAGGAATTCATTAAAAATCTACCTTCTTACCACTCGTTATTTAAGAGAAAAAAGAAAAATGTTAAATTAAGTGTAGGCATTTGTAATTGTAATATTTTGAAGTAAATTCACCGCAATATCATATCAAGTTTCAGACATATTCAACATTCCGTAAAAATTATATGTTATCTTTTTTCATTTTAAAGAGGCTGACGTATGTATCGTAATAAAAACGAATTTTTAACATCTGTAAATGTAGCGTTTTGTAGAAAAATAACATGTCGATATCTCATCGGAATTAAGGGACTTTCAATATTTATTTAAAACATGATTTAACCACTTTCATCGCATAAAAAAATTTTTTATTCTTAAATCCTGAAAATAATTTGTATGCATTCGTATATGTAGTACTATGAAGCAAGAAACACGTCGATGTTCAGCAAGTTTAAGAGATTACAAAAACTCACAAAGGCACATTCTAATTCCTTAAGGTATCAATTTCAAATTTTTTAAAATATATTGAGACATTTGTAAATGTAACTTTTGAAGCAAAAACCGTTAGTATACAACACTTGGTTAAAAATGTAATGGAAATTCAGTGAAAACATATTTGGCCTCTTTTTTAACTTATTCCAGCAGCGTTTAAAAAATCGTCCTTAATGCGTGCCTCAGCCTCGAAAATGAGCCAACACTAAAATATCACATTTTTTTGTTTATATATATATTATTTGTGGTTTAATGAGTCAGTCAGTGAGGACACTTCCTTTCGTGCATTGAGATGTGGTGTAAAGATAAGCAATGGATACACAAAAATATAACTAGGCAATGTTTACAAATTTGTTAGTGAACCGTCAACTCTATACAATACATTTCTCATTTATTAATGATAAGCTATTTTTTGTTTAATTTGCATTATTTGCGGTATAACAACCTGTGCAGTTGTTTAAGGCCGTATAATCAACGAAATGACCTCGCAACATTTTCATGTCGTAGAGAGATTGTCGGGAGCGCGAGAGTTGACATACCAGAGCTGCTGTAATTATTCCTTGGCCAATGGTGGCGACCACGTAGGCGCCGGACATCTCGCCCTGGAAGTGCAGTGTGTCTTGCAAGTACTTGGTTTCATTTGCAAATATAACACCACGCGAACCTCATATTGTCCATTCAGGGTTACTTCCAACCAAAGGTTCGATTCGAAAAGTGGGAAGAAACCACGAATATACTATACCAGAGCCAGAACATTCAAATTATGTCCGGTGCCCCCACCCCTCTCCACTACATGCAATGTAGTTAGAGATAGCTTAATCTAAGGCCTATAGCTGATCTCAGAATATGTACTATCGCTACGAGCAATACAATTTTGCAGTAATTTGTATTCGAAAAAATTAACATAAAAAATAATAAGGTAATGTTCCTTTTTTACTGTCAGATATCACAGCATCCGTTTTAAGAGAGTTCAGTTCTGCAGAATGACCTATTATAATATTTCATTTATAATTAATATGAACGCTAATAATGATGAAATAGATGTGTTCATAATGTTTAGTAAGAAAAAGTTCTCATACAAAATATTGTTACTCTGAGTACGCAAAAATTTGGTGCGTTTTCCCTTTGGTGTAAATTTGTACACTCGGTTAAGCTTTGTTTGCATGAGGCGGAAGAATATTCTGAACGTAGAACTTTAGCAGGGCTTCATAAAAGTTGGAAGTAAACGTGAATGGACTATAAACAGCCAGAATAGAGCGTATAATTATTCTATGTGCGAACATGTTTCGGGCGTTTATTATTTTCGTCGCTGAATTCAACGTACCACTTTTCTCCCCCGCTTTCTCACTCATTCTTCCTTCAGGCAGACTGGAACCAGGGTTGAGTGGAGAGTTTTGTGTGACTCTGGTCTTGAGAGCCGATGGGGGTGAAGCGAGGTGAGAATGGAGCAGCGCCGGTGTGCAAGAGCAAGGGAAACGCAAGATCCCCAATAAGACCTGCAAACAAACGGCATCGTCCGACAAGATCCTACGGGCAAAAATCCAGGAGCGACCCCGCCGGGCGTCGAACACGGTTCGCCTTGGTGGGAGGTGAGGGCTCTAGCCGCTGCGCCACCACATCCTCTACCGGAATCATTTGCTGTAGAAGCAGACTTATCTAATCCGTTTTGACCTTGCGGTAATATTACACGGGTGTTGTAACTCTGCTGGTGTATACACATGTGATACAGCTGGTGCTGACCTAGCACAACAGCACCTTGGCCAGCCGTTTCCTGTACTCCTTTACTTTCCAGCATAAAGCTCTGGAATGTCCGTTAAATGTATTTGATGAGGAAATATCGGGACACAGTAGAGTGGGTATACTGGAAAAAAGGAAACACAAGAAACCGAAGAAAGCCCTTGACTGAAAGTTACAACCCATCTTTACTGTAAACATGATATATCCGTTGATATCTAACAGGAGATAATAGAAGTGGAAAGACATTTTCTGACAACTAGGTGAAATATTGATCCGTTGAAGATAAGTGCAATACAATAGGAAAAATTTCATCCCTGCAAAGTATAAAAAATATATATCTGAAATATCTTTAATACGTTAGGGATAAGCTTACATCATCATCATTATGNTCCTGCAAAGTATAAAAAATATATATCTGAAATATCTTTAATACGTTAGGGATAAGCTTACATCATCATCATTATGAAAAACAAATGTAAAAATTATTAATAAGTAGTCACATTTCTCACGGACACGCTTTCTATAAGGTCGATTTGGTCGGCCAGAGTTTTGGTATGCGATCATCCCGACATACTGGAAACACTGTACAAGTTATCTTTGGCCTCGATCAAGGTCATGGCTCGTCCCAGAGACAGGCGTGGCTTGGTGCTGATGAGTCTCAGTTCAGCCACCACGCTGATGTCGTGTACGTTCCTGATAGCTCTGTACACCCCTGTAACAGTAGGAATTGTCCTTCACGGTGCCCATGAAGTTCTATAGACGTGGCTACACTCTACAACCGCATTGCAGGCCGTGCCATCTTACGAACAGCGAAGGCTCACTGAGACAGTAACAACACTGAAACTCTTTTAGTATTCTATAAATATGTGTTGCATACGCAAGTGGAAATCAACAAAGAGCCGACTCTGTGGGCCTGTGAACGAATTGCCTCACCTCCTCCCCCCTTTCCAACTTTTCCAAACTTCCTTTCCCTCTTCCCGAAAACCAAGAACTTTCGAGTTATTCATAACTCAATGAAACATTGAAACGGTTTCTCATAAACACAGCAGCCAATAAAGACATGACAGCTGCTCGATGCGTAGATTAAGCTGAGATTCTCTAAAACCAAGAATTTGGTTTTTTTTTTAGTCATTTCTCTCTGAATCCTTTAAATTGCTGGGTAACGACTCGCCAAGCTAGTTAAAAGCCTTAATTTTTTATACCCTAAAATAAAGTTAACTCTCCCAATGATGTGTGGTTATCTAGTATATTTATTGTTAGATAAACAAATAATAAATACTCCTTCTTAAGAATTTTCTAAAAGATTTAATAAATTTTTATTATTGAACACTGATATGACATGTCAATTGTTTATGCTGTTCAATAAATAAGTAGCTTTAAAATTTTCCATACAAAATTCTTAACGTAAGTATGAAAAGGACTGCTAGAGTAAAAGCTTCCTGACTTCAAAAATAAAGCGAACAAGCAAAGTAATAATTTTATTATGTCTCTTTTAGCATCAGTATGAATGAAATCATAAAATGAATTACATTGTTTAGAAAAACCTGACAATTAGGACAGAGAAATACTAGCAATGTTAAAGTATCTGTTATGGTAATATATGTAGTAAAATTTGAAGCATAAATATGAAGATATCATTAANTACTAGCAATGTTAAAGTATCTGTTATGGTAATATATGTAGTAAAATTTGAAGCATAAATATGAAGATATCATTAAGAGGAAACTAAGAAAGAAGTTTTGAAAATGTTGTGTAACGTACCGTAGGCTGTGTTTCCGCCCACGAGCATGTATGTGGAGTCTCCAATGGCATTGATCACCTCGAATATCTGTGCGATGGAGGTGACGCGGTACCAGTCGTTAGCTACCTGCTTCAAGTGCACTGCTCCAAGGTTAGCGGTCTTCTGCGTGATGTCCAGTGTCTCTATGTAACTGCAGCACTTCTGGCCGCAGCAGGCGCCTTGCTTAGGACAGCACGTAGTCTTGTACACCTCCTACGAACACAACACAACATATCAATCTGTTTTGCTGGAACATACACTTAATGTTCAGGATTGGCATAGCCGTTCTGAGACGTAAATACGATATCATATGATGGTGGATTTCTGGCGCTTTAAAATTGTTATTTCTTTGATAACTTCAGTTTTTACTGAAGTTCTGTACCTCTTATAATCATATGCATCATAAAACGTTTAATGAAAATTTTATTTCAACTATAAATTTCTAGGTGGTCGAATCTTCAGTTATTTAAGGGCACAATAAAATTGTAATTTAGTCCTATCCGTATAGTTTAGCTTCTTTTAATTTTAAATAACATTATAATAAATACCCTTTTTATAAATTGTCTGCTACCCAGTCTTATAAGGAAAGGAGCCTGGGTGCAAATTCTTAACTGTCTAGTTTTGGAAGACACAGAGCTTGTCCGTGGAGCAAATAATAATTTGTTGGGAAATGTGTTCATCTTCGACCATTCACTAGCGAAATGAGCAAGCAGCGTTTAAACTGTTGCGATCCTGAAAAGTGTGCAGCCACTTGAAGGGCGGAGATACTTCGGTCCCTGCATGGAAGAGAGACCGTCAGACCTCAGGGGTCTGCTAGGAGGTGTTTACTAACTGCGATGATTCGTGTTTTCTTCTTGCCAGCTTTGTAGATTCATGTCTCGAACAAGCCCACGTGCAACGCCGCCTCGTGGGAAACCTCACCACTTGTCGTGTGGAACAGGTCGCAGTTTTCTCATGGATGTTCGGTATGTTTGAATAGAAGCCGGCCTTGTGTACCACTATTCCTACAGGTCGAGTGTTGGGGTGTGTACTCCATAGATCAATTTTTTGAAAGGAGTCACCTACCAGTAATTATTTATCGTTAAAGTTCAAATACACCATCTCTCCAGTGAACTCGCACACGTGTGCACTTTTGTGACTCCTACAGTATGATGTGCGCACTGCCACTTGCAATGCAACTCTAAACTGGAGTTTCATAACGAACTTTTGAATATTTGTTAATGTATCAGTGTCTTTTACAGTCCATATTTATAGCACGTGTGACTCACAAATTGGTTACGGTTTTTTCGTTTTTTCCCACCATAAAATATGTTTTTATTTTCTAATTGTTAAAGAATATTTCTGATGTAATATTCTGACTACAGGCTGAGTGTATGGGAACTATATTTCCTGCAAGACGAAAGTCTGTTAATTAATTTACAAAAATTCAGCAAATTACTTGAACAGTTAGTTTAGTAAAATAATGTAATGGAAGCATTCTTCAAATTGTGGCATACGTAAACCATTTCCTTCGTGACAGTAAATTTTACTTTCAGTTATTTGTTATTTCGTTCTCTTTGTTAGCAATAATATTTATCACATAAACATGCTTTGGCATTTCGTTTTATCTTAATATTTCTGCATATGCCTGTACGTAACGTGTCAGAACATATATGTACAGAATTTTGAACAAAATTATTTGATGTTTTTATTATTGAATCTAAATTTAAAGAAATGTAATGTTGTTATATTCTATATTTTTATTTCATCTTCACATTACCGAATGTACATGATAATAATGTAAGTCATTAGTAATGGTTTGTTAGTTAAGTACAGTAAATACGTAAATTATTTTCGAGGAAATATTTTTTTCCGTCCGAAGTTATTATCATAATATGAGAATTTCAAATTATGAACATTTTGGTCTTATCTCTGTTTACAATTTTGGTATAACAAAATCTATAGTAAAATATTGAATAATATTTTGTCTGCTGAGAACTTGCCTCGATGATGCTTACATTGTGCTTCATCTGCGAAGAAGCATCAGATACCAGAGACTTGAAGGCGTCGACTACGGAGAGGTTTACTCTACAGCGACATACATTCCCTCCGAAGGAGACCTCCACGTCTTTCAATGTTAGATTTTTGCCTCTTTCCTGGTTCAAACTGGGGACGTAATTATATTATAACATTAAGTCATTCTTTATATTTCAAGACAGAAACAAAAACAACAATCACATATTTAGTATTAGCAGTTCCCACAAACACAGGTTAGCCGAAATAACGTTGCATTATTTGAAACATGTTATACTCGTGAAATTCAAAATAAGGAGCACTACCTATGCAATTGCACGTCTTAATAGTAGATTTGCAATAGTAAATTTTTTTTTGGAAAGTCCACTACATCTTATGTGGATTTGTAGACGTGAAAATCTAGAACTCTGGTGGCTTTTCTGTGACGGAAACTTTCTCTCGTATCACCTCCGGTGGTAAAGAGTCTCACTACAGTGTTCCCAAGGTATACCAGTACATCCTCCTTATGTTTCTACAAACTTCCAAAATCGGGGTTGTATCAGAACTGAGTAAAATGTGTTTTTTTATTTGGTAACATAATTTAGACTAGACATGTATTGTTTGTAAAGTAGCGAAAACCTTCTTACAGCTATATGAAAAATCATTGAGCATTCTACCTATGCGTATTTTGGGTTTTAGTGATTTTTTGAAAGCTTAAATAGTAACTCAGGAGTAACTGAAACAAAGAAAGCCAATTCCAAAGTCACAGTTGTAGAGCCTATACTGAGAGAAGACTCAATCTTTGGATTTTGCTTTTCACTCTAAAATTGTATAGCACACATCAAAAAATTATTGTTTAGTTAGCATAAGTCTCATATTTATTATGAAANGTAAAATCATTGAGCATTCTACCTATGCGTATTTTGGGTTTTAGTGATTTTTTGAAAGCTTAAATAGTAACTCAGGAGTAACTGAAACAAAGAAAGCCAATTCCAAAGTCACAGTTGTAGAGCTTATACTGAGAGAAGACTCAATCTTTGGATTTTGCTTTTCACTCTAAAATTGTATAGCACACATCAAAAAATTATTGTTTAGTTAGCATAAGTCTCATATTTATTATGAAACTTTTTAAACTGGTACAGAAATATTAATAATTAACGAGGTAGCAGCGAAGTGTGTCACTATCTGTACATGTTCATGACCACACATGGTGAGCAGTTGCCTCACTGGGTGCCGCTGGAATATTCCAGACACTTTTATCTCTATGATAGGAGAACACATGTACCATCCCCGTGATGGCAGAACACATGAACGGGGCACTGGAATAAACGATACACATTTATTAAGATGTAGAAAAACATACTCAAAGCATAGGAATATGCAAGTAACTTTAAACATGATGGCAAGCACATAAGCCAGTATTACAAGATACGCTTTGAAATGATGGCAGATCACACACACCAGGCAATGGAATACACGAGACACTTTTAAGTTGATGGAATAAGAACAAATTGCACAAGTCACATGAATATACGAAACAGATTTGACATGATGGCAGAATACATGCACCAGGCCCTGGAATACACAACACACCATCCCCATGCATGACCAGTGGAACACTTGAAACACTTCCACCACATGTACAGAACGTGAGAAAACACGACACACTTTGAACGTACCCATTAAATACTTCCCTTTCAACTTGTTTATAAAACAATGGAAATAATAATAATACTTAAAATTTTGTACAGTGCCCTGAAAAAATACGAAATAATTTATAGGTATATTAATAAACCAAACGATACAAAGGGCACTGGAACATATGAACACTGTGTTAAGACTTCCTTACCAATTTCTCTTTTTAAATTTAATAGAGTGATGTGTTATCTACTACATCTAATAAGCCTACCCTTCTAAAACTTTCATTGAAAACTTTGACCCTTAGTAATTAATACTAATGATAATAAGTATTCACTCAAATATGTGAATAAATCGTGCAGTCCACAAATTTAATTGTTTAAAGCTTAGATAATACACTGAAGATCCAAAAAACTGGTACACCTGTCTAATAGCGTGTAGGGCCCCCGCGAGCACGCAGAAGTGCCGCAAGACGACGTGGCATGGACTCGACTAATATCTGAACGTATGTAGGTGGCATTGATATCTGCGCCAATATGAGAAAGGGTTGCACGTCTGTCACGTTTAATGATTCTCGTCAGTCGTCGTTTGTTCCATTCGTTCACGATNCAATATGAGAAAGGGTTGCACGTCTGTCACGTTTAATGATTCTCGTCAGTCGTCGTTTGTTCCATTCGTTCACGATATTTTTCCGGCCGCAGCGATGTCAAGAGATTTGATGTTTTACCGGATTCCCTATATTCACGGTACACACGTGAAATNATTTTTCCGGCCGCAGCGATGTCAAGAGATTTGATGTTTTACCGGATTCCCTATATTCACGGTACACACGTGAAATGGTCCTACGCGAAAATCCAAATTTTATCGTTACTTCGGAGATGCTATGTCCCATCTCTCCTGCGCCGACTATAACACCGCGTTTAAACACACTTAAATCTTGATAACCTGCCATTGTAGCAGCAGTAACTGATCTAGCAACTTGGCCAGGCACTTTTTGTCTTATATAGGCGCTGCCAACCGCATAGCGTTACTGTGATTGGTTCCATACCTCTGTTATTTGCATACGCACGCCTATGCCAGTTATTTTTGGATCTCCAGTGTAAACTGATTTCATAACATATGGCGTGTAAGTTAAATATTATCGTAAAATCTGAGGTACAACACTGAAATACACTTTCATTTCTCTCCAAGACAGAAACAATCCATTGTGCTATGACTACAATGGAAATACTGGGAACTAACAGTTGGTTGACGTTATTTACCTATGTGGTGACGTGCCAAGCCAGCCCACCATGCTATGGCCAACTTGCACCCGCTTGGCCAAACACGAACAATGCCAAAAATTGCACTGTCCGATTGTTATGCAAATTATTTACCTGCACACCTCCTCTCTACATTTCCTCCTTACAGAGGAAGGCTGGCGACACATAACCAGTCCGCCATTTGTAGTAATATTTTTGTCGTTAGTATATTTCCTTATACACTCTAAGCACTTGATCCCACCATCACTCCTTCGATTCTCACTTGGCTTGGCTCATTATCTGTTGGAATTATATTTGAACCCATCAACAAAGTTTTTCACTGCAAAAAATCATCAAGATTTTATGAGCAAACAACCACCCGCATGTGTGTGAGGCTGTAAAGCGCTTATAATATTCGTGATGAAAAATTCTGCATACAAAAATTTACTTTTCTAACCGCATAGGGTAAGTGAAAACAACTGATAGTAAGCAACACCCAATAACAAATTTTAAAAAGGAAAGAAATTAAGATGTATTCTTTAGTCGAATGTGTAGTTCACGGAAAAAAAAAACCTTTCTATGACCTTTAATACTATTACCTACAAATATGTAATGGTTTCTTTGCAAGAAGATCTAGAGATCGTTTTAGTATCTTGTATTACTGATGAAATCTTCCAACGGTATTACTTATACTTTAATATACCTGAACCATACCTCATTTTAAAGTATCAGTTTACTTATATAAATTCCCTCTGCACAGGTGTTAAANCTTTAATATACCTGAACCATACCTCATTTTAAAGTATCAGTTTACTTATATAAATTCCCTCTGCACAGGTGTTAAATTACAGAGAAACTAACATCTATAAAACACACCTTTAGCTGATTCTTAAACAAAAAAAAACTGATTTAGTGCTACAATACAAACAACATTTTTTTGTTCTTTTTTTTTTTTTGTCAGTACTCGCCAGGAATTTTCAATAACACGATTTTTAGGTTTTTGTAGATAATAATTAAACCTTTAGTTTTAGAAATATAAAGAAAATTAGTTAATTATAATGTTTGGTAATAAAGTTTTGTACATTAATAAGAANCTTTAATATACCTGAACCATACCTCATTTTAAAGTATCAGTTTACTTATATAAATTCCCTCTGCACAGGTGTTAAAATCAGAGAAACTAACATCTATAAAACACACCTTTAGCTGATTCTTAAATAAAAAAAAACTGATTTAGTGCTACAATACAAACAAAATTTTTTTGTTCTTTTTTTTTTTTTTGTCAGTACTCGCCAGGAATTTTCAATAACACCATTTTTAGGTTTTTGTAGATAATAATTAAACCTTTAGTTTTAGAAATATAAAGAAAATTAGTTAATTATAATGTTTGGTAATAAAGTTTTGTACATTAATAAGAATATGTTGGATACAAAAGAAATTGCATTAGTATGAAGAAAAAAATAAGTTTGCAAATCACTGAATCAGAACAAAGTTCTGCCTACATTCGGAAGGAGGGTATATTTAATACAGCATTAGCGGATATTATCGGACATGGAGTTGACGTACGCTTTAGGTTTACTCACAGTTGTGAAAATTATGACCAAAATCATGAAAATTTCCACGTTAGAAACTACTTACTATCCAGTCCCATAAAAATAATATGGGCGACAAATTAGCTTACCAGAATGGCTTTAAAATGTTGAAAAACTATGTAAACAAATTTGGGAAACCAGAGTGATGTGCAGGTGAGTGTTACTTTGCTAGAATCTGGCTCCTGAGCACAGATTCAATGAATATATAGTGGATGATGTCTCATAATTACACTATGCATTTAATGTTCCTCTTGTATTGCCACCAGTGGTGACCTAAGTTCTTATGCGATGGCAAACTACACCATCTCGCCACTGTAATATGAGGCATTGGTTGCACCGGTTATCTGAGGTTTTCCAAACTTAGATATGCTGGTCAGCCATTTTTAAAGAAAAGTTTGATTAATCACTAGAGACAATACGTCACCAGTCGGTAGCGATTCCTATTGCACTGTGCTGACACTACTGCATCGAAGCTGACGACGCTGAGATATTTATGTCAGAACATAACAAGTTTTACGGGATCTCATATTTGCCCTTGCTGGAAGTCTGGATTTATTCTGGTATAGACACGGTGTTCCAGTGAAGATTGCAAATTTCTTTCTAGGTTTGACACAAACATCAACCTAACTGTTGCAATAACAACCATTTAGGTCTCGTCTCAAGGACATTCTCAAAAGAGTAGGTTGTACCTGACCTGCTGGATTACAACCTTCGTGAAGGGCGCAACAGCAAAGGATTGAGATACACTAATAAGTACATACCCCTCCAGCTAACACAACAGCTGACAAAGTGCAAACTCCATGGCTGGCGCAGTCGTGTGCATTTGGTGCCCTACCACATCTTCCCTGAGACACACACATAAATCGTCACTTCTCCTATATGTTCAGGAGAGTACTGCATCTGTGTCGCCTCTCACTGAGCCGACCCACAGGNGCATAAATCGTCACTTCTCCT
Organism: Clitarchus hookeri; assembly: GCA_002778355.1. Taxonomy (NCBI): domain Eukaryota; kingdom Metazoa; phylum Arthropoda; class Insecta; order Phasmatodea; family Phasmatidae; genus Clitarchus; species Clitarchus hookeri. The sequence goes on along the minus strand of NQII01007368.1, from coordinate 12,453 downwards.
ATATGTTCAGGAGAGTACTGCATCTGTGTCGCCTCTCACTGAGCCGACCCACAGGAGAGTGGGGAACTCCAGCACGAATCCAGCCTCAATGGATCGGTCGTCAGAGAAAACCTTTGGTGGGGCCTACTGATTGTCCAGTGGTGCTCCTGCCCAATTCTCCATGGCATTTGTGGGTTTTACACTATGGCGTTTCTTGCTCGAGTCAGTGGAATTTCTTCACAATGAAATCCAGTCTTTCGATCCGAAACNGGTTTTACACTATGGCGTTTCTTGCTCGAGTCAGTGGAATTTCTTCACAATGAAATCCAGTCTTTCGATCCGAAACCACTTGAGTGCTCAATGTTTTAAGGTGGAAAATATAACCAAGGACTCTTTTTCCTTTTTGATCTTTTATTCCTCTTCCTGGTATTCTGTCGGGATCCTCCAAAATAGGTAATTCAAGTATGGGTACATTAATTTATACACTGGCGAAAACACAGCTAGTCTATGAAATCGGAACGCCACAAATGAATGGCAACACAGCGCGCCTTCCACCATGCCACTCGCATCGCTATTACCCGGCTTCTGTCATACTTTGCCAGTTGTCCGATCGGGTGTACAGCTATCCCGTTGCTTCTCCTTGGCATGCTTACTGCCCATAAGTCACGTCTGGCAAGTATTGCGCTGTCATCGTTACCAAATGATTTTTTCAGGATGCGCAAATATTTACAGCAATGAGTGTAAAATTTTTATGAATATAATTATTTTTCAAATATATGCTAATCTGTGACTCTTAGGGGTTACGCTCGCCACACATTTGTAAGTTTTGTTACTCTTGTTATTTATGAACATACATCTGCGATGTATTATTTTGGCGTTTGGGAATAATTCTGCCATTTTTTCGATTTATTACTGTTCCAAAGGAAGAGAGTTTAAATGCCTTGCCATTTAGTTGGGATAATAAAGTGAGTGAAGAGATTTGCGGGGCTCGTAACGGCAAGGTCTTGAGAGCCGAGTTGCGAGAGTAAGTTTCGTGAACTTTTACCTTCAACTTGGGAAAATGTTTTTATTTTTGTTGACATATAATAGCTTTGTTTTAATTTCTATCTTCTGAAGTACCGTTTTTATATCGAAGCGTTTNATTTATTTTTGTTGACATATAATAGCTTTGTTTTAATTTCTATCTTCTGAAGTACCGTTTTTATATCGAAGCGTTTTCATTAAAGGAAGTATTCTTTCAGGAGAAATCTTAACAGTTTTATGTTACAAGTATGACTTAATAAAATTGAAATAGCTTATTTTAAGGCTAATTCAAATCAGGAAACCTCTTATATTCAAACAAAAATACGAGTGGCAATAGTAAACATTAATGTAAGAGTGAGAATAAGAGGAACGTACTATTGCTTTTAAGTATATGGCAGTACAACCTGAACATTCAGCGACATTATCAGGTGCAATGCAATTATTGTTTTTCATGGTGTATGCGGACCAATTAAACAAATATGAAAAATTNCAGCGACATTATCAGGTGCAATGCAATTATTGTTTTTCATGGTGTATGCGGACCAATTAAACAAATATGAAAAATTAAGTAAGTGCTGTTTTTATCAAAATTACTGATTTAACAACGAACCTATTAACAACGTATTCTAAACAGGCACTGATTTTTGTAAATATTNTTTTATCAAAATTACTGATTTAACAACGAACCTATTAACAACGTATTCTAAACAGGCACTGATTTTTGTAAATATTTTCGACCTTCTATTACTTATATTCATATTTGTTACCGTTACTGAATTATCTTAATATCTCAACTTTTCATAAACCGATTCTTACACTTATCTGTGCTTTAAGGCACAAAAACAAATGTGTGATAAGTTTGAGGCTGTCTTGCATGTTATATATCTTACCGCTTTGATATGCATGTAATTTACTGAACTGGCATCTAGACATTCTACTGTGAAAGAATGGAACGTTGAGTNCTTACCGCTTTGATATGCATGTAATTTACTGAACTGGCATCTAGACATTCTACTGTGAAAGAATGGAACGTTGAGTTTTTAAACAAATATAATTGGTTTGAGGTCTGAAGCCAAGTGTGATGCAACTGCCCGTGTAAGTTTCGCACGTCTTCAACTAGCATGTTTTTTATACACAGAATAGTTCAAAAATGCTGGTTTTGGACGACATAGAATTAATTTTGCTTTTGGAATAGTACATCTATGACTTTTTCAATATTCCCTTGAAGAGTTTTTAACTTCTACTCATGAATCAGGCCGTCAGATATATTAGTTCCGCTTTCATATTTGTGTTAAAATTTTACTCCAACGCATTTCACACGTAACATAATGGAGTTGCTATTAAGTGCGTTCCACAGTTGTATTTATTCAGATTATTTATTTGCTTGTTTTGTGGATAATACTTATTTTTTATACAAATATCAGTAGAAACTATGGAAATACTAAACCACTGAAAAATTAATCGCCAAAGAATTTGCTTAAGCGTAATTGATATCATTTCATCTCTTAAAATTGTGCTAATTTAAATATTTTGGTAATTTTTGTTTACCCTATTTTTATAGTAAAATGAGTTTTATGACGAATATCTCTCAAATAGTACATAAAGCTTGCCTGTATTAAAAGTGTAACTTCTGGGTGTTTAAGAGTGAATTTCACTTGAAAAGTTATGTAAGCTCTATATAAGAGCTACGCTATAAATTGCAAATAATTTTTATAATATATATTCTTAGTAAATATATTATGAACTCTATACAGACTTATCGCTCACCCAAGGCACAACAAATCGATTTCGTTCCGGCCAGCCTAAAGTATGGTTGTGGTGACGTTAGATGGCTGGGGAGGCGGGGGAGGGGTGCTGCAGTGATGTAATGAGGTCGGGGAAAGAAACCGTAGCACTCCGGGAAAACCTTCACATCGCGGCAGTCTCCTAAAATATTCACCAAATAATATTATCTGTCGTAAGTATTACCGCTCACCGGCNCGGCAATCTCCTAAAATATTCACCAAATAATAGTATCTGTCGTAAGTATTACCGCTCACCGGCGACAGGGATATTTAACCTTGAACCTCACCAACCGAGCTAGGTAACGTAGTGGTGAACAACTGGGCTTTCGTTCGGGAGAACCCGGGTTCGACTGCAGGTCGAGTAATGCTGATTTCGATTTTTCATTGTTTCCCTAAATCACTGCAGGAAAGTGTTGGGATGGTTCCTTACTACGTACTACATGCCCGAGTACATCCACAGATCACAGCTTCTCTGAGGGTTTCACTCCGTCTCTAAGGACCTCGCTGTCGACGAGACGTCAAATCCTACCTACCCACGATGAAACTTTATTGTGACAGGCTNTCGCTGTCGACGAGACGTCAAATCCTACCTACCCACGATGAAACTTTATTGTGACAGGCTAGAGTTTTTAGATTTCCATAGGCTCTTCACGGTAAACTGAACACTTTTGAAAGCCCTTTTATTTGGAATAATAATCAAGAAATGTATTTTATTGTAGCCTCACACGTTAAAATTTATGTACAGTGGAATAAACATGCTGTGTTTATTTATTAGATGGCAATATTCATTTAAAAGTTAGTTAAAGCATAAAAAAATTGCTAACAGGAAAAATAAATTAGGGCTTCAAATGTGCCCACTTCACCGTGAAAACACTACAAGCGTTTTACACTACACAGAATTATTAATTCATTTAATAATTACGGGGCTGTAGTGGTTGAGTGGTTAGTCTGCTTGCCTCCCACCAAGGCGAACCGGGTTCAATCACCGGCCGGGTCACCTGAATTTCGCATGTGGAAATCGTGCCAGAAGATGCCGTTGGTTGGCGGGTTTTCTCGGGGATCTCCCGTTTTCCCGCAATTTCATTCTGGCGCTGCTCCATCCTTATCTCAATCGCCATAATCAGCTCGTAAGACATTGCTGTTATGAGCCGCCAAAATCTTTTCACTCATTTACTTAATAATTAGTATTTTATTTTTTTAGCTATTTCGTTTTATTCTGGATTCATCATATAAATATTTTACATTATACCCGACGGTGTCGTACATAATTTCATTTTAATTATGGTAAATTATACGAAAATCACTTTTGAACACTTGATCGTACTTAACCCTCACACGAGAAACGTTTAGAACACATATCGGTACTTGCTACGTGCCGGACGGTGAGGCGGATTACGGCCACAATCTTGACATGGCGACAGCTTTGCTGAACTCCGAGTGGAAGAGATTTATGTACCCCTCATATCCCGGCCAATCGCGAGGCGTTTGTTCAGCGCCACATGCAGCCATAGCAGCACCAGTCCATGTCAACTGCCGACGCGGAGAACATTCCATTCATTCCGGAGAGACGGCACGCTCTAAAACATTGTAATAAGCCGTCATTGTTCGCGGAACGAACGAAGAATAAGTCGTCTATTTTAAGATGTACTGAGAGAAGGCCAACGTGTGCGGAATAAACAGCAATGTTGTGTCGTAACATATGGGGTCGCGGTNTTTAAGATGTACTGAGAGAAGGCCAACGTGTGCGGAATAAACAGCAATGTTGTGTCGTAACATATGGGGTCGCGGTGATGTATTGGTTGGACTACTCGCCTCCCATCTACGCGAACCGGGTTCGATAACCGGCGGAGTCGCTCCCAGATATTTGCATGCAGGAATCGTGCCGGACGATGCCGCAGGTCAGCGGGTTTTCTCGGGAATATTCCGTTTCCCCCGCCCTTGCATTCCGGCGCAGCTCCGTCCTCACCTCGCTTCACCCTCATAGGCTCTCAAGACCTCAATAAGAGCCACTCCCATCTCTCCTCTCCATACCACTCCACGTGGTTGCTAGTAAAACTTTATTTTGATAGTTCTTGACAGCTCGTCTTCGCCTACACCACGCTTTGCATGTAAATAATGAAGAGCAGTTTACAGATAAAAAGATTTCTTACNGACAGCTCGTCTTCGCCTACACCACGCTTTGCATGTAAATAATGAAGAGCAGTTTACAGATAAAAAGATTTCTTACTATAAATTAACAATTTATTGAACAAGATGGAACTGAAAATTTGGCTTAAATAAATACACTAAGCAATATTGTAAACATTGACAAATTTAGAACAGAAGTTATTCGTCAAAATTTTTTAACAGGTTTGTTATTAAAAAAATTGGTTTCAAAACTGAAGAGTTATTAAAAGTAATACATTTGTGAGCTTTCTCTAAAAGGTTAAATGCTGAAACGTGCTCGATTTCATTGAACATGTACAAAGTCAAATGTAAAAATCCATCACCAATATTAATATTAAATTAAATTTTGTTATAACAAATAATGAATTTTTTTTTAGTTTAAACTGTTGGATGAATTCTTTGCTTCAAAATAATTTCGATTGTTTTAAAACTCATTTAGATACTAAAAAATACTATATATAAATAAAAAATTAAAGAAGCAGAAAAGCAAATATAGATCATTCAAATACTCATTGGAAAATGTATATACATTAAAAAAACAGGAGGTCGGGTATGAGAAAAACAAAAAGGATTACATTAAATTAACACATAACAAAGTATTGGCAAAAAGTTGCAGAAGTTCTTGAAGAAAATAAAAAATTCATAGCAAATAAGTTTTTTATTGCAGTTAAAATATTTAATTATCCACCTACACCAGAAGAAAATTCATTCTAAAAAATTATTTAATGATGATCAAAACGATCAAAATGTTTCATCTATAACTGAATCCAGCTATTTACAATTAATCTTGGTTAGTATATTTCTCAAAAAACTCATTTTATCAATGACAAATTTGGTTTAAAGGTATTGGACAAAATGTCTTATTGGTGATACTCAAGTAAACATAAAAAGTAATAAATTAATTTTTGCTAAAAATAAGGAAAACGATTTTAAAAAAGGACTTTTTTAACAAACATATACACAAAGATATGAATTATAAATATACTTACGAAGACTATGATATTTATACACAAATTGCTTTCTCAAAATATTTGTTATATCAAATCTATAATCAGAATATAAGTTTTAAATATAATAATATTTTTAAACCTATCTATGAAAAAATATTTAAAATATTGGTCACAGCCAAATACACCAGAAAATTTACTCATCAGAATGCCAAAAATGGTGAAGGAATAGAAAAAATTTAATAATCGACCAAAAAAGTTTAGATGGATGAGTGATGTTTGAAAATTAATTAATATATTATTAGTTATTCGTGGTGGAGAAAATACCGATACTAAAAATTATCATAACGAAAAAGTTAGTTTTGCAAATATGTTAAATAATAATGTTTCTTATTTTAAACAATCCTTAAGTAATTCCATATNAACGAAAAAGTTAGTTTTGCAAATATGTTAAATAATAATGTTTCTTATTTTAAACAATCCTTAAGTAATTCCATATTTAATTCATGTTTTAAATGTTCTTTCTTATTCTTTTTGGAATTCTGAACAACATTGAAANCTTAAGTAATTCCATATTTAATTCATGTTTTAAATGTTCTTTCTTATTCTTTTTGGAATTCTGAACAACATTGAAAAGTGAGTGAGTGAAGCGATTTTGATGGCTCGTATCAGCGAGGTCTTGAGAGCCGGTGAAGGTGATTGAGATGAGTATGGAGCAGTGATGATAAAAAGGTCGGGAAACATGAGATTCCTGAGAAATACCCGCTTACTAATGGCATCGTCCAGCAGGATCTCCACTTGCAAAAGTCCGGTGATCCGGCCGGGAATTGATCTCTTTTCACCGTGGTGGGAGGCGAGCAGGCTAACCGCTCAGTCACCACGGCCCCATAATTGAAAAGGAATAATTTTAAAGTGCATAAATTATTTTTAATTTACCAGAAATTCATTTGCCTGGTTATAATTATTGTGGCCGTTTTACGAAATTAGTTAAAAGATAAAAAAGTAGTGATAAGGAGATTAGCAAACATGACAATGCTTTTAATAATCACAAAATTGCTTATAGAGATCATAAACATTTAGAATAAAGACATGAAGATGATTAAACTTTACAACAAGCTAAAGAAATAATGTTAGATAAAGAAACTGATATTAATAAAAAAAAATTGTGCTTTTGTATGTTGAACTGTGTTCACTATAATGACAAATAGGTTCAGGAATTAAAATTCATTAATATAAAATATATACTTATTATTATTTTATTTTATTTATAACTATTTAATATTTATAAATGAAGCTCTTCCAGAGATAAATAACTGCATTACAATTGAAAATAAAAATTATCGTTTTATTTTAGATGAAAATAGCATTCAATGGTTTAAGGTACAAGATGTTTTCAAAATTATAAAATATTAAAATTTAAGAAATGGATCAAGAATGCTTGTTGAAGTGAGAGATGAAAATACTACTGTCAAATGTCAACTAAAAACGGAATAAAAGTTTAGGGTATGCTACCCAAAACTATTTTTATTAATCAACGACATTTATTAACACTTTCAGTTAAATATAAAAATAGATTGGTGTAGAATTGGATGTGTTTGTATAATTTATACAAAAACTTATAAAGCTAAAAATATGTTAAAAATATGACATGCGACTAATGATTTAATCAAGAGGCTGGATCAGATTAATGCAACTAGAATAGAAGAGCGAGATAACTTATTTTTGTTGATGATAAAATCACTTGCGACGATTCTTTTTCTTTTGAAAAAATTATACACAAAGATTTAGATGAATACAGAATAGAAAAAATTAATAATTTTTCAAGTATCCTTTTCATTTTATAAACGAATCAATTGAGAATAATAAACTATAAAACAATCAGATTATCTATTACTGGACATAAATAAAGTTAAAAAATATTGTAACTGTATGAATCATTTAAAAATTAATTATATAAATATATAGATAAGTATATAAATTTTTGTATTTTGCAAACAAAGACAAAAATGTAAATTTTAATATAGCAATTAACAAACTAAGAGATTTATAAATAGAGAAAATTAAAAAAAATTTAAAAAGGAATAGGATTTTTACCAATGTTATCATTAGCGATAATTAAAAATTTATTGAAAGAAAAAATTATTTTGTTCAATTACCATGGTGAATTTTTATAAGCATTAGTAATATAGGGCGCGTATGTTTTATTATCAGCTGGTGCAAGCTCAATTTATTATTAGGTTAAAAAACTGGAAAAAATAAACAAAAATTATAAGACCAAAAAGCTATAATTTTCCTATGGAAATAAAATTGGTGAAGGAATTTTGGTAAAAAAAAAGGTACACCAAAATTTTATTAAACAGTTCCATTATTAAATATTGATATAATAATAATGTAAAAAATTACATATATATAAATTTTAGAAAATTTTTGTTTTAGATCAATTACCAGATAAAATTAATACAAATCAATGTACTACTGTAAATTTAGATATATCATAAAATTCTGGTATTCTATGGATTTTTTATAATAAAATTAATACTGATTTTTATTATTTAGATTCATTTGGTGTAAATATTCTTACAGAATAGTCAATAAATCATAAATGATCAGATTTATTATAATGATGACAGAAAATAAAATTTTGATTATGTTTAATGTGGTCACAAATATTTAATAGTACTATAAATATTTTTTTTAATTAAACAGTTTTTCTAATATAATATCCTTATTTTAAATTAAAATTTTTTCGGATAAATAGTAGGAAAAATATTTTTTAATTAATGATAGTGTAAAAAATTTATATAAAAATTGATTTTAATAAACATTTTTTAATGAAAAATGTGATAATTTTTAATAAAGACAATCATTATCAACAATAATCAGAATAATTAATTTAATTACATCAAATATTAATTAATAATGTTATTATAACTTATGCTATAAGAATGCATTAAGATAATGTTAACTCATAATTCTAGTTTAAATAAATGTATTAAAAGTGACAATTTGAATCAACTTATAAATTATGTTGCTTTGAAAACTAGGTTAAATAATTATCCAACAAAAGAAAATTTGATGACATAAATATTACACATTTTTAAATTTAAATTAAATAATTTTCAAAATAATACAAATATTAATGATTTATAAATGATGTCGCTTTGAGAGCTGATTGAATTAATTCTGTAACAAATAAAAAATTAAATTGTTAAAAAATTATGTTACTTTGAAAACTGAGTTTAATAATTATTCAACAAAAGTTGGTTTCAACAATTATGAAATAAACCAGGAATTTTTTTAGCAACTTTAATAAATATGAAATAAATTAATTACCTTAAAAGTAACAAGTTTATTGATTTTAAAAAGAAAGGGGCTTTAAAATCGGTGTCATGTGATTACATTATAAATGAAATATTTAAAAAAATTTTAATTTATGTTCCTTTAAAAATAATTAAGCTATAATATAAACAATAAAATAATTAATAATAAGTACGTACTTTTAAGTTTTACCAGATATAAAGACGATATGGTAGATGATTATCTAATTCAACTAGATAAAAGCATTGCTATGTTTGAGAATTAGTACAATTCTGTCAATTTTAAACATAGCATATTTTCATAAATATTACTAACTATAAAAATGGATATTTATCATAATTCATTATTTTGTGAACTAATTTTTAAAAATAAATATTTTTGCACTGAAACTATAGATAATATTGCAAATATAATAGCTCCAAGAAAAACAGCTAACTTTGAATATTTCAAATTTAATAGAATACAAATAAATAACTTATAACGAAAATTGACTACTGGACAAATTAATAAATATTTTAAATATAATAATGGTTTTTGCTGTTTTTCATTTATATTTGATTGCACGGTTTTTAGAATTAATACAGATATTCACGATTCATCAATTTTAAGAATAGTTAGAAAACATCATGAAGTAAATTTTTCAAAACCAATTCATATAAAAAATTTAGATGCTAAAACTTTTAAATTAGTTGATGTAAATAGAATCGCGAAAGGATTTTAGAATAATATTTGTATGTTTACAGTCTTTAAAGAATTATAAAAAATGTAAAGTATTTAAATATATAACACTTGGTGTTTAAAGTGTAAAAAGTAAATAGAAATACTAATATAAAATAAATTAGTAAATATAAAGGAAAATATTACAAAATGTATGTTCTAAATGTGAATATAAAAAATCGTCACTTTAAAAATCTGGAAAAAAATTTGCATTTTCGAAGGCATAATTAATAAATAATATAAATCAGTGAGAATTAATTTTCCTAAAGGAATGTCACCTCGTATGGAATAAATGATAAATGGCCAGCTGATTTCATTGAATTAAATTCTGCAAATTTTATTAGAATTTTCAAGACAAATAAGGGAGATATAAAATATTATGGATGGTTTTCTTCTAAATATGCCTTTTCTATTCAATTAAAAGATAAATTTGGTGATAATATTAAAGATTTTTAACCAATTTTCAAAGCAGAACACCAATTAATTAACAACCATATAATGGTTACCAATTGTTAAATACATAATTTAAAGAGATAATAAAATTTACTAATATACATCATTATTCAGCATTTCGTAAACTTAGAGCTAATAAAACATAGAAAAATTTGCCATGGATGGCCACTAACTATAAATGTGTTAAATTTATATGAAACTATTCCAGAATATACGATTATTAAAAAGATACATATTAAAATGAAAACAATTGAAGTTAATACAAATAATGAATACATAGTGAAAAATCCATATGGGATAACTTTACAGGTTAAAAATTATGAATTACTAATAAAAACTTTAGAGGGTAAAAATTTACCCGCTGAAAAAACCTAAAATTTTATTTAATAATTCCGAATAGTTAATTTTTGTGCCCAGAAAATAAGGCAGAATTATTGAAAACTCCAGTTGATAAAAAATTTATCCACTGGAAATAATGAAAGAGAACTTCAGGCATAAAATTATTGGCGCCTGAACATAAATGTAAAATGATGACATTGTTAGAATTAGTGTAATTAAATGCTTCAAAAAGTTTAAAGCAAATTGGTCAATAATATTGTTTACTATATATATATATGCTTTTAAATTATGATGCACCATCTTATAATTTAAAAAATATGAACAGCGAAGAAATACAAAGTAATTTTTATGAAAATAAATTTTTTAAATCTTGTTCCTGAGTAATATTAGTTGAAATATATTTAATATCAACATGTGTTAAAAATTATGTTAAATCGCTGAGATTTGATAATTTACATATTTGATGGAAAAATAACAATTATTTTGTTTTATAAACTATGATCCAACATCATGAAGGAATTTTTGAATTTTTGTTAAAAAAAAATATTTATTTAAAGAGGCAGTGAATTTCTAACCCCTTGAATTCCATTAATTTTTATTTAATAATAAAACAGCATAAGTATTTATTTATTCATGAAGTTAATTAATTATATCTTGTAAATATTATCCTATAATTAAATTTATTCTAAAATAATTTCCTGCAGGTTTGATATTATAATTTACTTTCATTCTTTGATATAAATTTATAGAATTTGGTTATAATTCATAACTTAAAATTTATTTATTATTTTGACATCTATCTTTTATATGAATTAATTGTGTTTTCACTTTTTTCTTAGAAATTTAAAAATACTTGGTCACAGTTGTGGATTTCGAGTTTATGAAACATTATTGGGTCTCATATTTGTAATTCTATGATTTTTTCTTATAATAAATTTTGTTTGCATTTTCCAATCAATCAAATTATTTTTTATTAATTATTTCTAATTTTTATTTGNTTTACATTATTTTAAAATGTTTATGTAATTATCTTTAATATTATTGATTTATATTATATGATAATTATAAATTTCTAAATTAAAATTTTAATATATGATTTATTCTCACAATTTTTTCTAATGGAAGCAATGACTTACATAAACACAGTCTTGAAAATCTTTAGCTAAATATGGTTGATATCATCGACAAAATTAGTATCCATATGCAAGTGTAGCTGGTGACTACAGTATAGTTCTTTATATTTCGTAATGTTTTTTGTCATTAATTTTACGTTTTAAAGCATTTTTGATTTCACATTAATATAAAATATTATAAATATATATAGTTATAAACAAAGGATAATTATTTTAATTTAATACAAAATGTGCTCTTTTTTTTTTAGAAAAAGAGAATTGTTTTTCACATCCAGAACCGACTCCATTTAATACTGAATAAGTTCATTAAGAAAATTAAACAAACAAATATTTTCTTATTTAATTAAATTTAATTTTTCTATTAAAATAAAAAGAAATTTTTTATTACCTCTAAACTGGCTATTAGTGCTACCTATTTATTTATAAAATAATACATGTAGTCAAATTAACAAATATAATTTCATACATTGTATAATATAATTTCAGATTACTGCTTCCTATGTTATAAAAACATTGAGAAATAGTATATATATTTTCCCATATAAATAAAACATTTAATATTCATACTATCAATCTAAAAAATACAATGTAAAA
>NQII01007367.1:65593-96192 GCA_002778355.1 Clitarchus hookeri | reverse complement strand
TTTGTTTTTCCGTTCGACTGTTCTTGTTTACTCTTTCAGACAGCAACACCGTGATGATCTTACACGCCGATAGCGTTTTCTTTATTACACATAAAAAATAATGTATTTACGAAAGAATCCCTGAAAAAGTAACGGGATTGGAAGAATGCACTCAGTTTTCCTGTCAATGATATATCCGAATAATGAGAATGCACCTTTCAAGTATACACCCTTACATACACTCGTCCGAGCAATTCGACCCGGTAATTTTGTAATCCAGCTCCATATACTATACCGTTCACATCCAGCAGATAGGACACGAGCTACCGTAGACAACCTGGAATAGTTTATAAAATGGGTAAACATTGACCTAAATGTGTTAACTAATTTTTAAAAAATCGCACTGTATACTTTGGGTCACAAAGTCACGCCCATTATAAAAAAATTACTCCTAGAGTAAACACAGGTAGCAAGCAATTTTGTTTTATTGGCAAAGTTGTACTTCACTACGCATACGGACAGTCCTAGCCACGAGGCAGGTCCAATTATGGAAATCTGTGAATAGGGCGAAAAATTGGACACAGCATTACCCTCACCCATAACATCATTCACGTACGCAGGTGTTGCGCGACTTACTAGGGATGCTGCTTACAAGCATTCGGCAAGTAATCGAATTTGCTTGCTGGATGGCAGTACTTCCGTACTAGTAGCGGTTGCTGCATTTATTGTTAATGCTGGCTCTATGTTTAATATCTGCTTTAAAACATTTAATTTATAACTCGTTATAATCTGCAGACTTCATTTTTACGGTGGCTTATTTACAGTATCGTTTTATGCCAGAAGACTTATAAAATTATTGTTTTTGCTGGTCACTAAGTAACAAAGAGAAGGGAATTATAAGTTAACATGTTTTTAGGGCACAGTCTGACTAGTTTACAATCGGTGAATTTAGAAAATAAGTTATATTCAAAAACTGATTAATGAGTCTGAGTGACGTCTCGACGTCTACCTACGAATAGCATTTAAGAAACATTTCACGTCAGATAACTATTTTCCGTTTTGCATTTCAGTTTCTAGTGGTTTTTGCAAGTGAAAATGTCTAAAACGGGAATTTATAACAATCATTTTAGAAACAAAATTCTAGTACAAGCATTTTTAAATTGCTATGGGGCATGCAGGACATATTTATCTTTAATATTACCCCATAAAAGTACGGAGTCACCACCAAAAGTCTCATAGAGGCGAGTTTCGACGGAAAAATTGCAAAGCCAGATGAGTGTCTCGTGCGTAGAGGTGACGTGGATGTGATGTGTGTATCTGAGTCGCTCTTAGCGCTACTACACTGCTAAGCGTCGAACACGCAAAAAAGTCCTGGTAGGAGTCACCGTTAAACGTAAAACAACAAGTAGCCTATATTGCCCGGGATTAAAACCCGAAGCCCCTCGGGCGTTAGTACTCGAACCAAGAAAGAAACCGAGGTACGTCCTAACCACGTGTCCACGGGGTTAGCCAGGAGAAATATAGTGTTGAAACCCCCTCCCCCAAACCATTTTTCACCAATGGTTGTAAACAAATAATATTAAAAATTTTAATAAGATTTTTAATTGTGATAAAATATATAATTACTGTAAACTACAATGAATGTTACATGGTTTCGTTGGACCAATAGTAACACAAAAGCGCTATACACTTCTATACGGAAAAGCATTTTATATCAAATAATTGTGTTCAAAGTTACGGCGTACAACGCTTCGAGAACCAGGCAGTGCAACCATGCGTATAGGATAAGTTGCATAGGGAGTAGGCACACGGCGCTGCGTATGTAATAATTATTTAGTGTCGCGCGCCTTCGACCTATGCAACTTGTCCTGCATGTATGATCGCACCGCCTTGTTCTGCAGGTGTCGTACGCTGCAACTTTGGACACTATTTGATATAAAAATAAGTTTCTGGATATAAGTGTACAGGGTTTTTGTGTAACTATTGGTCCAAAGAAGCTATATCTGGAGTTTGGGCACCGAGTTTCCGAACATTCTGTATATATTTTTGGGCACGGCTAACTTCAATGAAATTGTTATTTTCGCCACAAACTGGGCTAAGAATCGAGTATTAATCAAATCAGTCCGTTAGGTTAAGTACATTAATTCAATGTAGTATGTTATTTTAAAATATCCTATGTAATAAAATACGACACACGCTCTAGAAATGCACCCTGCAACAAACACGAAAACTTGGATGACTTGGAGGAAGAATGGGATGAGATGGGACGCGAGCGCATAGTTCAACTAGCACGCCAATTCATCTTATTTATTGTTTGCAGGACACAATAAAGCCACAGCGCATTAATCTGCGGAGTGATTTTTATGGTTTCTATTGTCTGCGCGCCTTCTCGGAACAAGTTAAACGGCACGGACCATCAATTACATGTGCATAAAATCCAATAAGAACACATTACCCGTTATACCGGACGTTTCAAGTCGCCCACACCACGTACGTATGCGTAAGCTCAAATATTATCAAACTACTTTCAATGCCAAAGCATTTGTATGGAAAACCGTGAGATAAAAAACAGTATATTTATGATAAATTACAAAAAATAATAATTTTAAGGTATACTTAGAGTACAACAGGCTGAAATACATTACGGTGGCCGGGTGCACAGACAACAAATATTTGAGAAAATGCATAAAATCTCTACGTCGATTGCATTCATCCCTGTGTTATCAGTAAAACCACACTATATTATTTGCGGAAGGGCTATGGCACGAAACTATTGCACATGATGCAAGGAAAAACAAATTACGCGATAAAAACATTAATTGCAGAAGCTACAGAGAAGAATGGGTTTTCAGTGATACACTACATAGTCACAAATCAGCGGGCACATCTAATAACGTACAAACCAAGTTCATGACATGGTGATGATACGATGTGCAATGTCCACCTTTCGCTGCCAAAACAGTCTCTATCCTTCGAGGAAGATTTCCCACAAAACTATGGCACTTGTTTGTAAGAATCGAATGCCATTTCTCCAACTCATTCCACTCAAAACCACTCTAAAAAGGGGTGAGAGAGAAATCCGATAAAAACCAGTGTTACCAGTTTTTGAACCACAAAATGTATTCCGTATTCATTGTTGAATTTTCTTCTTTCTCAAAGATTAGGGTCACTCAATTGATTGCGTAACTGTCATATCAATGAAGTATCATTCCCAGGTGGCATTAATTATGTATTACTTTCTGAGACTGGCTACAGAAGCGATAGTAGTGCATTAACAGGGTGGCCACCCAACTTCTCTTCCTAAATTCCCTGGCTTTTCCAAGCTTTCCAGGCCAAATTTCAATTTTTCCCCGATTGCTTATTTTGGGTTAAAATCTGCTTATGACATAATGCATCATTTAAACTGCTTAATGCAATGAGAACAGCAAAAACATTACCTTTTTGCAGCAGCAATAATAGTATAATTCTNCATCATTTAAACTGCTTAATGCAATGAGAACAGCAAAAACATTACCTTTTTGCAGCAGCAATAATAGTATAATTCTAATGTCAGCAACCTAAATTTCACGAAATAAAAAAATATAATGTAGCTTGGCAAACAAAACCATTGAACATAGCATCGCATGTACAAATATGTTAGGTTTAACAAATGATATGGTGTAAAAGAGTTGGCGATACAGTATTATCCCAAATATATAGTAAACACAAAACATTTAGTCTTTGTGTAACACTGCACTCCTCGAGTAAAACTGCATAANTATCATTTAAACTGCTTAATGCAATGAGAACAGCAAAAACATTACCTTTTTGCAGCAGCAATAATAGTATAATTCTGATGTCAACAACCTAAATTTCACGAAATAAAAAAATATAATGTAGCTTGCCAAACACAACCATTGAACATAGCATCGCATGTACAAATATGTTAGGTTTAACAATTGATATGGTGTAGAAGAGTTGGCGATACAGTTTTATCCCAAATATATAGTAAACACAAAACATTTAGTCTTTGTGTAACACTGCACTCCTCGAGTAAAACTGCATAAAATATTACATTTACTACTACTGTGTTTTCTATGAAAAACTGTATAAAAATATTACTTTTACATTTAAGTTTGCCTCAATGAACCTAAACACANACAAATATTACTTATACATTGAAGTTTGCCTTAATGAACCTAAACACATGGTGTAGATATTTGGACAAGTGAATTTAATATAAACTCATCAACAAATGTAACACAACTGCTACTGAATAATAAAAACCCTGAAAAATAAGATATACAAACATTTTTAACATGTAGTGAGCATCAGTTTAATACAAACAATGCGTATGAAGAGCTTAAAATGTCCAACATTAATGGTTTTAAAAATTAATTTAACCTGTGCAATGTATGTTGTACATCTTTCTATGAAAACACCAAGGTGAGTGTTAGTAACTTCACAAAGAAGTGCACTACGAAGATAACTTATTCATATCCATTAATGATAAATACTAACGTAACAGCTTAAAATAATTAGAAACATTTTAGATAGGTATCTTTACTGAAAAAACAATTTCAGTAGTTTGAAATACAAACTTTGCACTTCAATGGTATTCTTACAAAATTTTCCCTAACTTTTTATATACTTTACAAAATTCCCTGACTTTTCCAGGTTGTCCCTGTTTTCTAGAAGAGTGGCCACCCTGATTAATAATTATCTCTATAAAAACCAATGTTGTATGCCCTAACTACAAAGTCACATCTTCAAGAATTTATCTCAAAGCTAAGTACTGAAAATAAATATGAAATCAAATATGGCGTCCAACTCGTCCCTTGAAGGACGAGTGTTTTGTAATTTTGAATATGAAACATGTCAAATTCAAATTGTTGCCATGGTGTGGGTAGCACTGAAAAGTCCAAAATTGTTAAAAAGACTTGGACATTCATGGACCCAGGCATTAAAAACACGTAAGCCAACACCATGTCAGGAAAAAACGAGGGCTAAATCTGGCAAGATTCGTCATTCCAAAGGATGCCCTTCCACTGTTCTGAAGTGCATCAACCGCGACGTGCTTTGCACTACTGTAACCGACAGAAGTGTGAACTGCATATCGTCCACGGAATCCAAGATAACCCACCTCCCGGCGAGTGCTTACCGCACTTCCCCATGCCGTCTTTGGCTGCTGTTTGTAACGAAGAATTACTGCAACGGTGTTATTCATACACAACCTCAGCCATTATAAAACGTATTTTTCAATTAGCTTGTTGCAATTACTGTAAGAAGATTTTGTATTTTACAGATAAGAGTAAACGGTACAAGTTTCACTGCATAAAATATTTCCCTTCAAACGCAGTCCCTAAGAAGAAAAAGTAATTTGTAACCTCAAACGACGGTCACTTTGCTACCCATACACATTTAGTCGTTTGATGATATTGAGCCTAGCGTAAACAGCTGTGGGACGTATGTGCGTATATATAGTTCGTTGTTCCTGTTTCGCATACAACTTGCAATGATCTCAAGAAAATGGCGAAGGTAAAGAACTTGGTTCTGAGATGACAGAGGAGAGATTTCGAGAGATTTGGGCGGCTTAACGACGAGGTCTTAAGAAAAATGGGACAAATCGTGAATAAGAGCCACGAAACAGTTCAGTCCGCTGTACAAATATTTAAATATCAAGGCTCAGTTAGGAACATAGGAGAACCTTAACAGAAACGTATGAGTCACCAAGAATAAGACTAATTGTGTGGCAATAAAATCCAGATCCCATACAACACTTTAACTACGCGTCTAATAGGAAATTGCTACCTGCAATAAAATGTGTTTTCAGTCAGTTCGCCAGGTGTTGTGTATGTACGAATGGCAGGATAGCAAGAAGAGGTCTTATCAGAGTCGAAAACAACCATTTTTAACTAGATGCTGTCAACAGAGTACGGAGAAAAGCTAATACGGCCCACGATGTTGCCAATACACTTCCACGGTTAAACATAGGGAAGGTTCAGTTATGGTTTGGGGTGCGTGTCTGCGAAAGGGATTGGGTATATTCAATTTATTGATGGTACAATGTACAAGTTTGTGTATAAAGACATTTTAAAGAATAATGTCAAGGAAAATGCAGAAAAAATGGGAATTTTACCTTTATGTGTGTTTCAACATGACAACGACCCGAAGCATATAGTATGCAACTGGTTTTAATAAATGATGGTTAATTTTAAGCATTCCAAAACAACTGAAAATTCACCCTCAGTCTCCCGACCTCAAACCCATTGAACATCTATAGGCATTTCTGAAGTCTTGAGCACACAACAGGTGTTTCATCCACGAAGTTCTGAAAGGAGTAGTGACTGAAGAATGGTACAGCATCAATCGTGACAGGTGTGAGAGACTAGTCAACTCAATGCAGCGCAGATACCAGGCAGTTATCAAAGCTAAAGGTATTCCCAAAAATTCTAGCTGGAACTTCTATTTTGTGGGTTTCGTGCCTTTATTTGGTCAACGTGTATGAATAAAAATTGGCTTTGAAAGTGCATCTTCCTTAGTTTTCTTTTATATTTTGTGTTGCACTTTTGTAAAAATAATTTAATTGTTTATAATAAATAAATAAAACGACCCAATATTATTTTGTTAAACAATAGACAAATAATCATTAAACTAGCTCTCAAAAATATGAAGATTTTTTTTTTATATAGAATTGAAGTATATGAATAACAATGTGACGAACTGCCTGATGCTTTGACGGTCCCGACTTGTCAACGTTTTGGTTTACCGACTCAAGGTTGGCGAGCTTAACTCCACCACGTTTCCCTTTTACCATTACTTCATTCAGTTAGGATATCTGAAAACTGTATAAAAACCAAACTCGCAGGCACTAATAATCTCTCCTTGTTCAGTAGGCATTGAACTCGTTAGGTGCCTCCACACTTTGGGCTGTAGCAGCAATACACATGACTTTAACATTACAAATTGCTTATAGGAGAATGACTGTACTGACAATCCTACCTACTTACCAGGGGGTATTCGACGATGAATGAAAATTTGCAATATTCTGAGTGATGGGGGTGATTGAGGTGAGTATGGAGCGGCGCCGGAATGAAAGGAAGGGGGAAATGGGGGATCCCCGAGAAAACCAGCCGACCATCATACGGCACGATTCCCACAGGCGAAAATACGGTGACCCGGCCGGGGATTGAACCCAGTTCACCTTGGTGGGAGGCGAGCAGGCTAACCACTCAGCCACCTTGGCCCCGATATTCTGAGTTTCGACAACATTAATACTTCATCAAATAATATTAGTCCATGTAGGGGTCTACAGAAGATCGTCACAAGTAGATTAGCTTTCATAAGAGCACGGTCAAAATAATTTAACATTAAAAAAAGTTAACAAAGTGAGAATAACACCAACACACACAACGTGTAAAATAGATGTTAATAAAATACATACTGAAGATTTAGATTATAAATATTTCTGTAGTAAAACGGATTTAAGTATATAATGATGACATTCTTCAATCTCACATTTACATAGTTTATAGTGTATATAAAATTAAACGCATTGAAAAAATAGTTTCTAGCCGCCATACTAAAAAAAATTTTCAGTGAGTTATATTAGAAAAACTTAATAAAACTCAATTCCAAATTTCTTTGGCATGAACATTTGTTTCCCCTGCTGGCATTGTAAATATATATGCGAACCCCTAATGAAGAAACGCGAAGAGCAGTTTCTTTAATACCACTTGACAACAGTTGAAGTTTTGAACAAGAAGCTGCCAATGTAATCAATGAGCTTAATTTTATCAGTACGAATTTTTCGCTAAATCTGGTAGGAATCGGCGAGGTATTTCCCGATGTACGATATGCAAGCGTAATTTTTGGTTGTACGGCGCTACCTTAAACAATGATGGACGATTGATGATATCACTTACAAAATTTAGTGCGCACAGCACGTACTTCAGCATACCAAGTCTGGTTTGCATGGGTTTATTGGTTCCATATACCTTGATAAGACCGTAATTTATGAAAGTAAGTAATGATTTAGGAAACAAAATATGGCCTTTTGTTGCGACACTAACTTACAAAAAAAAGCAGATTACGAAGCTACAAATTAGTGAATTTAAATACCAGCTTACCAAGTTTGGTTTAAATTATGTTTAATTGTTCGACCTAAAAATACTCACAAAGGCCATCATTTTAAAAATAAGCATAAAATTTTCTTATATATACTTTCTGTGGCATACCATGGCACTATTGGGATTTCAAATTGTGTATTAATTGATACAGTAGTTCCCAAACTACGTGCATTTATTCACGTGGTGCTGTCTTCCAAAATGGCAAATTTAATATGATTTTCCGAATTTAATACTTAAGTCATGCATTAACCCCATATCAGTTTTGATTCACATCTTCGGTTTCTGGCATGAAATAGAAACCAAACAATTTTTAACAACCACCATTTTGAAAATAAACACCGGACCCTGTTTAAAACTGTATAAGTCTAGTCTAAGTGCTATATGTGAATAGTGTTTGGAAAAAATCGGTACACGTGTCAAAAAAAAGAATTAGAGGAGGGAAATGGGAGGGCGAAAGACACGACCATGGACACGTAGAAAGGTAATCACAAACGGCTTCCTTGTTTCGAAAAGTAGGATAAAAATGCTGAAAACTGTTCTATGGGCTAAACAAAAACCCCAAACACCACTAGAATACACCACTGCGGTTACGAACAACGATAAGCGGCATTCTAGAGAATAGTTAAACAGATCTTGCTTCCACATATCATCAAATAAATAGATTAACAGGAAGTTCCCAATTAAACTGTAGACTCTACTAACATTGAAATCATGTACAGTAACTGTTGACTACATCGTCGCACGAAAAGCGAAAACCTCGGCCAAAAATCAGCTAAAATAAAGGATGTAAAATTTAAGGGAAAAAAGGAGGGAGGGGAGGTTCTGGACATAGAAGAGAAAGAAAAACTAGGCCGCGTCAACGTCCTACAAGCAAATTAAACTCGAGCACAGTAGCATCTGACAAAATTACATCGCCTTGGTTAACTGTTAAATTGCGGTGGCTACAAAAATAATGAACAGGAGTTAAAACACGTCCAGTTTCCTCTGGTAACTAAGCAGTCTTTTAACGTCTTGTCATTACTTTAATTAAATGCCATTAGCAGTATCAACTTTAAAGTATCCAAGGCAGAGCCTTTAGACGAATCGCCCCCCCCCCCCCTTTTNAATTGAATTTTTGTGGGGATGGGGTGAAGACGAAAGTTTATAAATGTAGGTACCCGTATGGGAAGGGGAACAGCATGAAGCTCGGTCCCTTAGCAAAAGTTTTTGTTATTTTGCAATATTTTCTAACCGTTGTAATATGCCATAAGTTTCAAGATACTTGGATTGGCCTCTACACAAAACCTCTCTTATAATAATACTAATTTTCTGTTCGCGGCTTTGCCCGCGTGAACACCACCAAACATATATTAATTTCCTTTGCCGAAGGGTCTTTCTGCACTACATTCCTCAGGTGCTAGGCTTGCCAGTTGCTATAGGCTGTTCACGGTAAAGTGAACACCAATTTATATCTTCCCGCCACTAGTTAATGTAAACACTGCCATTTGAGAAATTATCACAGTATCTACATTCCATTATAATCAAAACCAAAAGTCTGAGGCCACAATGAAACGTATTTATTGGTTATTATGTCTGATGAGGCTGCTTCAAAAAGTGCTCACTTTACTGTGAACAGCCTATAGATAAGCTTACTCTGAAGCAGGTCACGTAGAGCTGTCCTTGTGAGAAGCAAATCTCTCCCTGCTACCTTTAGCGACTGTCTCTGGACCTCTTTTATAGTCATAACAAAGCAGACCTTGAGGGGGAATTGCAATCTCTTAAATTCGAGAGGGTACTAGAATTGAATGAGTGGTACACACGGTATGAAACAGGGCGTGGGGAGGGGAGAATAATCCCCCCCCCCCTTGCACAACCAGTGAAGACTGTGGCCTCGATTACATCTTTTTGCCAAGCAGTCACTTGGAGCCTTCAACTATATACTGTAGCGGTCTTGACCCAAAGCTTGAGTGGTGCCACGCCAGGAGCTGGTGTAGATGTTAATAATTTCACAAGGACATGGACTGCATCATCAATTTTTACAACTGTGTCCACAGATTTGCACTCCATTTTTATACCTTGGAACTTATGCAAACTGTGCTAATGATTTATCATATTGTTAACATTGCTCAATCCTCGTAACATCGTCTACGTCAATACATTTTTTTTTTAAACTCCTTGTTGATTTACATTTAAACTATAGACTAAAGATCGGATAAAATGATAGCTGCCTTCTGAGCATTTATAGTTTTAACGCAACTGGTACACATAGTGGTCCGCCTAACGTGGACATCCCCAAAATTTCCGGAACGGTTGCAAATCACGAAATACGGGGGAAAGTAATTTGCGGCAAAGTGACAATTCGTAAAACGGGTATGGACAGAAATAATTAAACCACATATAATTTTTCCCCTGGAAACATACATTTATTTCAATGACATCTGAAAGTACGTGCAAAGAGGAATTCAGTGATACAATGGAAAGAAACACAGAAACACCCATAAATAATGTGCAAATATGATTAAGTTAGGTAGACCGATAGCATGGGGCAGTTGACCTGTACTCACAGCTGTAAGCAAGCAACACACACCGTGACTCATCCTGGCGGGACCGCTTCCTAATAGCAGCGCAGCACCAGTCCCCGTAATCTGTTATGATAAGTGGTATTACAGTGTGTGGCTGTACGTACTTTCTGTCTCATATAACTTGTCAAGATCATGTCATTGAGTGGCAACTTGGCGTATATGAAACAAACAACGTGCCATTTACAAAGTCCTGTATCAGCTGATACACGAACAAACAAATATTAATATTATGTTGGCTATTCTGAGTACACTGCCGATGCACAACAGACAAGCAGATAATAAGCGGATAAGAAAAAGTTCCTATATTAATTAATACATTTTATTTTACGTTGTCACAAAACAGTGGTTGTTAGTGTTACAAACTAAACTTCGTGCTAAAGTAGTAATGTATAGGTATTCAAAATGAAATGCACAACTTCAAACCTTGGAAGTTCTTTTCACGTCCTATCCCCCCTCATCGCCATATATACCATCTACATGTGCTTGATATTAATTCCAAAAGGCACAACACAACCTGCTATGCCATGCGCGCCATCTGTAAGCGGTCTCCCGAAGCATTACCAGACAGAAAAAAAATCTCTTTCTTGTGTAAAATAACAAATTTACGAACAGATACCAATGGTTTTATTTTTCCGCGAGCTCCGCATAATTTTTAAAGTAACATGTATTTTCGTGTACAGCGATTTTGATGACTAGTAATTTCTATTGGGCAGGTAATCGTTTACGTCTACGTCCATTACGCGCCATGTTGCTCTCCCGCAAACTCATTTCCTTGTTGTTACTATACTGTATTAATAATACGAAAAAATTAGGATACGCGTGGGTAGTTTTTAAGAAATTCTTATGTTATTCCACAATACATATTTCCAACTAGAAATGTTTAGTATCAGTAATAGCAGAATTACTGCTTTGCAATAGCAGTTGGTGAGTTGGCGAATGAAAGTGCGTTGTCAAGCAGGTTCCCCTGATTACTTTTATTTCCAGTTATATTAGTTGTAACGTCCAAAGTGTGATAAGAACTACAATTACCTTCTCGCAAATGTTAACCCAAATTCGCTGTTCCGATAAATTAAAAAAGAGTCAGTAAAGATTTAAATTTTTTCAAGGTTTTATAGTTTTACTGTTATAGCCTACGAATTTTTTTTTGTACAGACATCAGTCTAAAAATAACTTAAAATTTGTTTAGCATTACAGTACAATGGCAAGTGGATTAGCTGACAGTGTGTTGATAAAAATATACAGTCTCCACTTGACGCACCAGCTGATGGCGAAAGGATACATAAAAGAAAAGTAAACATTTGGGGCTACTTTTGTCGAACTCTCAAAATCGTGCCAAGTTACACGAGACAAAGTACACAATAAGTTCACGAATGAGGAAAAACTGGACATTTTATTTATGGTGAAAGTGGCAGAAATGCGAAGCAGGCCATCCAAATGCATGGTGAAAGGTCGGACGCACATCTCACGGCAAACGATACGAAGAATTGCACACGTCTCTTGTCACGAGGTGATTGGAATTCCACAACACGAGTGCGCGACAAGAGACTGCTACGAGCGAGACGCATCAGCACGAAGTGTTGACACGTGTCGATGCAATCCCACATGGGTACGCGAGNCGTGTCGATGCAATCCCACGTGGGTACGCGAGTACTTTCCAGGTTCGTAGGAAACAAGTGTATCACGGATACTGCGCCAACGGAAATTCCATCCATATCATTGGCTCTTCAACAGGCATTACATGAAGGTGATTTCCAGCAGCGTGTTCGGTTTTGTAGGTTTGTTCTGATGTCTGTAAGGAATGACAGTTATTTCCTGAAGAACATACTATTTACCGATGAAGAGACCTTCACAAACCATGGGCGCGTAAATTTACGAAATATGCACTACTGGGCGACGGAGGATCCGCGTTGGGTCCGGCATGTGGAGCCGGAGACTACATCATCGTTGGAGACTACATAATAGAACCATACTTCATTCAAGGGATAATAACCAGCTGTACGTACGCCCATTTCCCCAGAGAGACCTTACCGGCACTTCTGGAAGACATACCACTCGACATACGTCGTGATATGTGGTTTCAGCATGATGGTTGTTCAGCGCATTTTGCTTTGGTGGCGAGGCAAGTATTAAATTAAACGTTTCCAAAAAGGTGGCTAGGGCGTGGTGGTGTTGTACGATGGCCAACTCGCTCTCCCAACCTCATACCTCTCGATTTTCTTCTATAGAAACACTGAAAGATAGGGTGTACAACACGGTTCCTACGACGCCAGAAGACATGCAGGACGCATTGTGGCAGCTTGCAGAGGCATTACGCCAGAAACACTTCAGGCCGCTCGTCGCTCTCTACATGTGCCTTTACAGGTGTGTATTGCTGTCGATGGTAAACACATCGAGCACATGCTGTGAAAAGACCTGATGTGACGCGGTTCAACCATAACTGTGCTAATTTGTACTATGCATGCAGATGCGATTGCATTTATCCTTAGGCTGGTTTGTTCTATTTTTTGTTGTGAATATGTACGCACTCGTTATTCAGTACAGTTAATGACTAGGAAACAAATCTCCAGAATTACGTTGGTATCCGAATAAAATTTAATGTACTGATCTCACATTTCCCGTCTTCCCTCCGCTGTGGTGCTCTCCTTTGTCCAATATCGCAGTCTGTGCCCCTTGCCCCATTAAGGAAAGCGCTACGCTGCTATAAGCAAGCGGTCCCGCCAGGATGAGTCACGGCACGTGTTGCTTGTGAGTACCAGTCCACTTAACTTCATCATATTTGCACATTATTTCTTGGCATTTCTGTGTTACTATCCATTGCATATGATATATCACTGAATTCCTCTTTTCACGTACTTTCAGATAAAATTTAAATAAATGTATGTTTCCAGAGGAAAAATCATATGTGGTTTAATTATTTATGACCATACATGTGTTATGAATAGTCACTTTGCGACAAATTACTTGCCCCCGTACGTAAATTTAATTTAGCGAAAACCACTTTTCGTGATCTGCAACTGTTCCGGAAATTTTGGAGGCGTCCACGTTAGGCTTGTATATTCAAGTTACGTTAAATATTATTACTTTCGTGAACAGAAGCTACGATTTCTTGGAAAACCAAATATAAACAAACGTCCTCACCATTGTTATAACACGTCATTCTGACAGTTCTCTACGTGATTTGCAAGGTTTATGTTATGACAATTATGTTTGCAAGAAATCGAGTAAATGTTGCAGCACAAAGATTGGTTACTGAGCAGCTGGAACATTTTCCAATTTACTCTTAATCCAAAACTAAATATAAGGGAAACGAAACTATTTTTCCCCACAGTAAGAGACGCTTTACTTTGTATTCATAATGATATAACTTGATAAGTTTGTGTAAAATATGTTGATTTGAATGTTACAGCCATGGAAACGATGGAATGTAGGTAACGCATCGAAAACACTTGAGTGTTAGAATTTCTAAAAACCCGAAATTTTTGGTATTTATGTAGTCAACGTTAGGAAGCAAATAACACAACGATATTATATCAAAAAGTTATTAAATAATTCCTCGAAAATACTTTGTAAGCCTTTTCGCCTAATATGGGNAAGACATACCACTCGACATACGTCGTGATATGTGGTTTCAGCATGATGGTTGTTCAGCGCATTTTGCTTTGGTGGCTAGGGCGTGGTGGTGTTGTACGATGGCCAACTCGCTCCCCCAACCTCACACCTCTCGATTTTCTTCTATAGAAACACTGAAAGATAGGGTGTACAACACGGTTCCTACGACGCCAGAAGACATGCAGGACGCATTGTGGCAGCTTGCAGAGGCATCACGCCAGAAGCACTTCAGGCCGCTCGTCGCTCTCTACATGTGCCTTTACAGGTGTGTATTGCTGTCGATGGTAAACACATCGAGCACATGCTGTGAAAAGACCTAATGTGAAGCGGTTCAACCATAACTGTGCTAATTTGTACTATGCATGCAGATGCGATTGCATTTATCCTTAGGCTGGTTTGTTCTATTTTTTGTTGTGAATATGTACGCACTCGTTATTCAGTACAGTTAATGACTAGGAAACAAATCTCCAGAATTACGTTGGTATCCGAATAAAATTTAATGTACTGATCTCACATTTCCCGTCTTCCCTCCGCTGTGGTGCTCTCCTTTGTCCAATATCGCAGTCTGTGCCCCTTGCCCCATTAAGGAAAGCGCTACGCTGCTATAAGCAAGCGGTCCCGCCAGGATGAGTCACGGCACGTGTTGCTTGTGAGTACCAGTCCACTTAACTTCATCATATTTGCACATTATTTCTTGGCATTTCTGTGTTACTGTCCATTGCATATGATATATCACTGAATTCCTCTTTTCGCGTACTTTCAGATAAAATTTAAATAAATGTATGTTTCCAGAGGAAAAATCATATGTGGTTTAATTATTTATGACCATACATGTGTTATGAATAGTCACTTTGCGACAAATTACTTGCCCCCGTACGTAAATTTAATTTAGCGAAAACCACTTTTCGTGATCTGCAACTGTTCCGGAAATTTTGGAGGCGTCCACGTTAGGCTTGTATATTCAAGTTACGTTAAATATTATTACTTTCGTGAACAGAAGCTACGATTTCTTGGAAAACCAAATATAAACAAACGTCCTCACCATTGTTATAACACGTCATTCTGACAGTTCTCTACGTGATTTGCAAGGTTTATGTTATGACAATTATGTTTGCAAGAAATCGAGTAAATGTTGCAGCACAAAGATTGGTTACTGAGCAGCTGGAACATGTTTTCCTATTTACTCTTAATCCAAAACGAAATATAAGGGAAACGAAACTATTTTCCCCCACAGTAAGAGACGCTTTACTTTGTATTCATAATGATATAACTTGATAAGTTTGTGTAAAATATGTTGATTTGAATGTTACAGCCATGGAAACGATGGAATGTAGGTAACGCATCGAAAACACTTAAGTGTTAGAATTTCTAAAAACCCAAAATTTTTGGTATTTATGTAGTCAACTTTAGGAAGCAAATAGCACAACGATATTATATCAAAAAGTTATTAAATAATTCCTCGAAAATACTTTGTAAGCCTTTTCGCCTAATATGGGGTAAAATTTGAAATGCTGAAATTAATTCTTAGGTATATACAGTGTGTAGCCAACCTTCATAGCTATATCTTATTAGGTTAATGAGTTATATATAAGTCCTCGAAAACACATTTTACACATCCCCCCCCCCCCCTAGGGTTTAAGTTTGAAAAAAAATCCTAAAACTGCTTTTTACGTTTTTATATCTAGACAACCTTCTGAAGCTAAGAGCATAACGATATCCCGCCGGGTTAATGAGCTATTAAGGAGTCATTGAAAACACATGTACCCCTTTTCGCCATATTAGGAGTCGAATTTCGAAGAAAAAAAAACCTGTAAGGGTAAGTCATTCCTTAATTTCCATACTTTTGCATCCAGCGGTTTGGGCTATGAGTTGGTGTGTGAGTGGGTGGACTGTGGAGATATTTGGGCGGCTCTTAAAAGCGAAGTCTTGAGAGCCGATGAGGGTGAAGTGAGGTGAGCATTGAGCAGCACCGAAATGAAAGGGCGGGGGAACGTGAGGTCCCCTTGAAAAAAAGCCGACCAGCGGAATCGTCCGGCACGATTCAGGCATGCGAAAATCAACCCGGGTTCGCTTAGATGGGAGGCGAGTAGTCTAATCACTACATCACCGCGGTCCCGAGCGTGAGTGAATGAGTCGGAAGCTTCACTGTATACATATCTTAACAGTTCATTTTCAGAATAATAAACCGTTAATGTTGATTTCGAAACGTGTGAAGAAACCGGGAATGGACTGTATATAAGGAGCACGTTGCGCAGAAGAGATAGGCGTACGTTACTTTCTCATTTCGACTGGCAGACTGACAGGGCGTAACAGAACACCAATTCGCAGCGCTCTGGAAGTAAACAGATAGTCTGGGGCGTCTAGTACAAACAATTATGCATGCTCGCAAGGGGACGTCGGAACTATTTTAAGTAAAAGAAAGAAAAGGTAGGAGGCGGGGCGAGGCTAGGTTTTGTAGAGTATTTAGTGTCACTGGTACTGCAAAATAAGCCCCTCCCCAAAATTTTATTCTTAAATCACTTACGGTTGTATTTACACATAAAGCTCCTTATTCACATATTTTGACACGAAATACTTTTACCAGTATAAATTTTAATCTTCTTTGTTTTCTTGTGGCGCCCTCTCGTAAATTCTTTGGCATCCCTAGTGAAATCTTTTTTTTTTTAAGGGGAGGGAGATAAATTCCTTGTTGCCCCCCTCCCTCCCAAATTTACGGCGCCCCTCTGGTTACATTTTCCAAGGATCTGAAAAGTGGAACATTTATTTGCATAGTCCCGTTTTGCGAGGATTATGGTAGACTACCTACAAAAGTTCGGCTTACAGATCTCAGTGAAGCACATAGGCATTGGTTTTCTACCTTTTTGAATCAAACTCTTCCCACACAAACTAAATATNTGAATCAAACTCTTCCCACACAAACTAAATATTTTCCGTGGCTCCCCTACAGAACATTATGATGAACGTAAGTATATTTTACACTAGCACAAAATTTTTTTAGACAATGTAAAAACTTCTAAATAAATTTAAAAAAAATTTTTTTTAAGTTTTTCTGTAGTGAGAGAGTTTTGTTTTGGGAATCCCAATGACCCAGGTCCTTGCCCAAGCTAGTATAACAGGGACCCAATAATTCTTCCCCAGGAAAAAGAAAAAAAGTAAAAATTTAATGTAAAAATGTCTACTAATGAAGCATTTTTACATATTAGTGATAGTTGTTATAACAGTGCCGAAACATGTGCAAAAATGTATTCCAACCCTTCGTTATCAGGAAATTTTAACTTTTAGACANTTGTTATAACAGTGCCGAAACATGTGCAAAAATGTATTCCAACCCTTCGTTATCAGGAAATTTTAACTTTTAGACAGTATCAGTAATTCCCCTTTCCTAACAAAAAAATTTTTTCCAACACTCAATTTTTGCATAAATACATATCAAAAATACAATTGCACTGTTTTAGAAATGTACAAATAATGAAAACTAATTTATGTACAGAAATGACATAATTCACACTGAAAGAAGATACCAAGAAATCCATAAAATTGTACCACGGAAATGTTTTAGCAATTTAAAAAAATTGCTGAAAATAAGGAAATTCTTGCATATTTTTTAATTTGTGCCTGTCCCTGAATTAATGTAAAATAACTTTTGCCAAGCATACCTTAAAATGAATTACAACAAAACCTTTCAGTTGCCCTTGTTAATTTTTCTGAAAATATTTATTTTATTTGTACATTACAAAAACAGTAAAATTTTGACTTTGATATGTCATTTAGCAAAAACCATGTGACACACAAAAATTTATATAAGGGAAAGGTATTCAAAGATAATCTCTACAAGTTGAACGGTATGTAATACAAATATAAAATAACAAATTTTTTTGTCGCCAACACTCGTAATATTTTTTCCAGAGAATGCCAGGCATCTGGGCATCTCATTACACTACAGAACTACTGGATATACATCTGTGTCACCCCGGGTGGTAATCTTGGTGCACCAGGACATCTACTATTATTACCTTACAAATGTGGTTTTTATTTCTTCAGACAAGAATCACTAAGATAACTAAAATGAACCCTGCAGGGGCAGATCAATATGGCGGAGGGAGGTCACAGGGGACATGCCCCCCTCCCCACCCCATGCAAACCCACACATTGATATGAAATTGTTCTGTGAATGTTTTAAAACTAAAAGGAATAATATAAAAATTGTTTAAAATACAAATTTATTTGATTATTTTAATATTGTTTCCTAAAATTACAATGAGATAGCGGCCTACTCTCATGCCAGTACCTATGTATGAGTTGAGATGAATGACTCGATGTGAAAGGAGAATGTGCGAAGAGAGGAAATGAAAGATTAAAAGTAATGTGGCAAGAGAATTTTTAAAGCAGCAGAAACAAGAGATTTACTATATACAAAGATGGTAAAGTCAAAATGATTGATCAATTCAGCAGAAGGGACAAGAGGAAACTAGTAGGCTTACGTAAAAAGACATGAGGGAGACTGTATAGATATAAGGGAGTAGCTAGAGTTTGCTGGAAACTGAATGGTGCTCCTGGAAACATTAGACTGCCCCTTTCAAATGGCAGAAAGCAAACAGCTGTGTTCAATCAAGACATTTAGGAAGTTAGAATTATACCACTACTGTTTGTCTATCACACCATTATCATAACACCAGACAGGCAGAGGAACTACATAGAGTGATGGACAAAAGTATTCGTCCAGAGAGAATGTTAAATAAAATATCAATATTCGTTCTAAAATGGAAATATGTAACAAGTGATTGGCAGCAGAGGTGTCAGGAATAGATAAATGAAATCTTGTGATTGTAGAAAAGTAATGTATTTTATACAGAAAACGAATGTAATACATGAAGTTTCCTAGAGGGACATTTCTTGCGTGGACATAAATATTCGTCCATTCCCTGACTTTAATAAAACCATTAATATTGATCTCAATACTTGGTTTGCATACCCTTCCTGTTTATTATGCTTTAAGCCGTTTTGGCATGGAATGCACAAGGTTCTGAGTAGTATTCGAGCCTTTCAGTTGTGGTTTGCTGGTGATGTGGAGGTTTCTCAGCCTTTTCTCCAACTCACTCCACAGATGTTCTATCGGATTAACCTCTGGTGACGGAGGAGGTGTTTTCAAAAGTATATGGAGTNCTCCAACTCACTCCACAGATGTTCTATCGGATTAACCTCTGGTGACGGAGGAGGTGTTTTCAAAAGTATATGGAGTGTTGTAAAGCAGCCAGAGACGTACAATTCTGCTGTATGCTTGGGGGTCATTGTCATGTTGAAAGTGAAAATCATTTCCAAAGCCTAGTTTTTCTGCACTTTTCCTTAGGTTCTCTTCGAGTATTTGAAGATACACGAATCTGTCCATATTCCCTTTGATAGAAACCATTTCCCCCACTCCTGAGGCCGACATGTGCCCCCAAATCATGACCCCGCACCACCTCCATGTTTAACTGTGGTCTGAAAGTTCTTTTGTTCAAACTCAGTGTTTGGCTTGCACCACACCAACATTCGACCATCACTGCTATATATATTAAATTTACTTTCATATGAAAATATAACTTTCTCCAGCAATTCAGTATCTTTGTGCACATACTCTTTCTCAAACTGCAGCCGTTTAGCCCTGTTCGTCTTGCTAATGTAGAACTTCTGTCGTGGGACCCTAGCATGATACCCAGCACGATTGAGAACCCTTTGTACAGTCCGTGAAGAAACCTGTTCATGAAAATATTTGTTCACTTGAGCTGGAACTCGTTTTTGGATTCTTTTTGATAGAATTCACCACATACCTCTACTCCGTGTGTGATAGCTTCTGCGGACGGCCGCTTCTTTCCTTGCTGGTGAGCACTGGTTGAGCTTATCATCTTTGTACAACACTTTTAGCGGTTGAACAACTTCTTCCCACAATTTGTGCGATATCAGAAAATATTTTTCCTTCTGATCTAAGTCTTGTTGTAGCTCCCCTTTCTTCAACTGACGTTTCCTTCACTTTTCGCACCATCTCACGACATCCACTGCAGCAGGTTGAACCTTCACTATCTGACCACGGAACTCAACAGAAGCCGCAGAACTGATAGGTGTTAGCGGAAAGAGCCCATGCACACTTGTAAACGTCAGGCAGATGAATACTTTTGTCCAGGCATCCCCAGAGAGACATAATCATAATTTGAGCATTTAGCGTTCTTGCTAGTTGATTCTGGAACTGTTGCGCGTAGACACATAAGATAAAGTTAATTCTTTTATCTGTTCTCATATAATTGTGTATCTACGAGCGGAACATGGGATGTTATGCACTTTATTATTGTAAATTCACGAGGGCGAACACTTTTGTCCATCACTGTATATATACACACACACAGGACAAGGAAATACTCCCAGAGTCCCTACTACTAAGGTATAAAACTAATAAACCTCCTGCTTTAAATATATTTGCCAATATAATATAATCTAGTTAGAGATTAATAATCTTTCCCTAAACTCATATGTGTAATTTTGGTAAATTGTTATTATCTGTTTTGAATAGCAATAGTAAATAACTTAAGGGTTGTTTAATACTGTGTATATTATATTATTTTTCTCCCTTGTTGGAGATGATTTAACAACATATGTGACATCAAGATTGTAACCGAGCGAGGTGGTGCAGTGGTAACTCACTGAATTTGCATTAGGGAGGACCTGGGTTCGATTCCCAATCCGGCCATCCTGATTTCGGTTTTCCATGGTTTCCCAAAATCACTCCAGGCGAATACTGGGATGGGTCCCTAACAAAGGCCATGGTCAACTCCTTCCCCAATCCCTCTTCCCTGAGTAACTAGCTCTGACTCTAATGACCTCGCTGTCAATGAGACGAGACGTTAATCCCAACTACCTACCTATCAACATTGTGAATAGTGCATTGATTTTTGTGTCATTAGTATTTTCATTGTAATACTAGTGCTGTAGTGTTTTTATTATGGCATGCTAAGTTTATGACATTTATGAATTAACTTCACCCTTGTACATAACGTATTAATTGTACAGTTGTTAGTGCTGCAGTCGATGTAAATAGATAATGTTTTTACAAATCACACTCAATATGTATTGAGGATTATGCGAGGATAACAAATAAATAAATACAAATAGCACATAACAGTATGTAGTTTGGGAATAGTGCTAATGTACTTTTCCATACATCACTCTATATTAAAACACCTAAGCACTGAACATTTGTAACAATTTCAATTTATAGGTGTAGGTTTTAAATGAAAATTGGTTGAAAATGATGTTTTTTCATTCAAAAGTTTGTTGGACAAAACAAAAGAGGAGAAAATTAAGACATGAAGAAAATGTATTTAATGGAAGTTTTTTAAATACTTCTTTGCAACAAAACTTTTATCAATTCTTAACTGTTACTTACTTAATGAACTCAGGAAATAGTAGTTCAAGAGGATAGTGGTAAATATTGACACAGAAAACTCCTCAAATACAAATAGAGAAGAGGAGAGGAGAGAGAGCCAAAATCTGCAGTGCTTATCCAACTGCAGATCTCAAATAGTAGAATGGTAGTGACTCATAAATAAACAACTTCCATTGTTAATTCTGCTCTTCCCGTATAAGAAAAATCAAGTATCTACTAAACAAGAACATATTCCTATGTATCTAATATTTTGTGTGTCCAACATCTTATCAGAGTGTCAAAAGTTATTCAAACAGAGAAATGTTTGTTTTGACAACAAGCATTCCTGTTACAGATAAGTTACGCTGCAATGCGTGACTGGGAAGGCACCAACTGTATGACCTATCAAGGGCAATACAGAGCACAGGGTTTCTTACAAGACTTGAGATAGATAACTGCGGTATCTATCACACATTTTGTATCTGTGTGTGTTAAGAATGGGAACGGCAAATGCATACTAAAAAAAAACCTCCATAATATTTATATTATTTCCAAAGTTTCATTTTGATATGCATTTTAAATTTCATGGATCCAGCAAGTCATTTTTTCATTACTTTGACAAAAATTTATTATCCTTAAGTAAAAAACTAATTTTTTTTTTAATTTAGAAAAAATAAAATTTTGATTAAATAATTATTTTCCGAATTTGTTCAATCCCAAATAATAATATTATTATCATTATTAAAACAAATCCTGGTTTTATTTATAAAAATTACATGCTTGTTTATTTTTCTGATTCAACAGTATCAAAATCACAAAAATTTGAATTGATATATCAAGTTATTGATATATTCAATCACATTCTCTGAATGAATGTGAGTGAAGAAATTTGGGCGAGGTCTTGAGAGCCGCTGAGGGTGATTGAGGGGAGTATAGAGCAGTGCCGGAATGAAAGAGCAAGGGAAACTGGAGATCTCCCAGAAAACCCACTGACCAGCAGCATCGTCCTGCACGATTCCCACATGCAAAAATTCAGGAGTGAACCGGCCGGGGATTGAGCTTGGTTCACCTTGGTGGGAGGCGAACAGGCTAACCGGTCAGCCACCGTGGCCCCTCTATGAATGAGGGATGTGTTTAATCATGTTCAGGAGGTGACGAGTTCAATTCCAGCTGTTCCCACTGAACATGGTTTCCCAAAGCTGTTTTCCTCTCTTACTTTATGTAAATGCCAGTGCAGTGAATTTTGCACAGATCTACTTTCATGTGTAAATGTCCCTATTCTGGATAATTACCAAAAACATTCATTTATATGAGAAAAATTAAATCTACCACAAGTATAACACCCAAAATAAAAAAACACGTTCACATACCGTCAGTAAATTGAAATTTGATACAAAAAGGGCTTTCCTACTCTGGCAGTTAGTTTTTTAACAAACTTCCACAACATCTACAAGAAATTTGTTTCTCAAACCCAAAACTCTTTCAGAAGCAGCTAAAGAATTTTTTTACATAACATGCTTTCTGTTCAGTAGAAGAATACTTAAATCACAAACATTAACAACTACATGATTTCATTTTGCATATATCTTGTCCCATTTCTTGGCATTCTTTTTTTTTTTTGTTTCAGTTTAATAAAGACTCGTTACTTAGTAATGGTAGCTACCAAGGACAAGAAAAGAAATTACTTTAACATTACTTATTTGTTTATATGTATAACCCAGCCTGTATATGTATAATAAGATGTCCTTTTAACCTCATACATATTACGAGATTTATATAATTGTCCAATATCTATATACAATTATGTATGTAAAATAGATCAAACTAATGCAATAAAACAAACAAGTCCAAGGAAGTTATATACAACATTGGTGTCATTCATGTATGTTTTGCTTTGCAGAATATTAATGACAAAACAACTGAATACTGTTGTTTTCTGTACACCTAATTATATAAATCCGTCTAGGGGCCTAATTTCATGGAGATATTATGAAAAGACTTTGTGAAAATGTTGTTCCCAGTACCATTTTAATTGGGTCCGTTAAATAATGAATAAAAAGAAAGGCTGTGATACATTTTTTCCAGGTGGTTTTGGACTGGGGTAAACTTTGCCACCACTGTATACAAACAATTTGGGTTCCAGCTGTGTAACAGAAAAGCACTGTTTGTATATTAGGCTTAGTATGTTATATGCATAACACACATGTTGTTTGTTTACTTCAGAAGAAAACTGTCATGTCTAAAAAATTAACACTGATATATTGTTATACGAATCTACTGCATCTCATACTATATGGTTTTGCTTACAATTTAAAAGAAGGGGGGGGGAAGGGGGGGAGGCAAGAACCTCAAACATACCCATACATAAATGAGGGGCATTTCTACTAGACTGCCCATGGTAAAGGAGTATAAAGTTCTCAGGGAACCATTAAAAGACTTGCAACAAAAATACATCATCAAAAAATATGACATAGAAGTTTTTTATACGGCCAGGCCAATACTGGCTGAGCAACAATTTAAAAGTTCCCTTGATCTCCAACACTATCCCTTTAGTCTTCAATAAATCAAGGTCATGGATACACTACTAATATTCAAATGCCAAGTACCAAGAAAGTTTAAATAATAACCACGATACTGCAGCCATCAACACAACAAAAAAGGCTGGAACTATTAAATAAAAAATGTATTATTTCATGGTGCACCTGTAAACTGACCATAGCATCCCAGGGAACTGTGGTACACACTTTTGGGAACCAATGACTTAAAAGTACTGTATGACAACATTTTCAGATAAATTCTTAATACCATATAATACAAATTTCGGAATTTTACATATACAGAAGACTAAATTCTCTACCCTGTGCCACACTCCATACTCATCCTAACATCTCCACAGGAAGAGGCATTTGCAGTGCTACATAAAATGTCAATTTCTCAAATCTAAATTAAATAAATAGCTTAAAAAAAAAAGAAATTACGCGGCTTTTATATTTTCTGCGCGCCCACAAAAGAAATACTGAAGGCTATTGCTAACGTACACCACCCGACTTTCATGAAATACATAACATTCACAAGCGAGACGTGAAAATAATAACATACCTACTTAAATATGTATTACCTCCTTAGCCATAAGAAAAAGAATCTCATAAAATAACTTAAATAAAAAGCATACGAAATATAGCAACATCAGTGATATTTTTACATTTCTAATGCAATACCCTACCTTGCAAGCACCAATTCCTTACCCCAAACAGCTGACGTGCTGAGATAACCACAGTACCACTCGCATACAGATGTCCCAGCGCTCTCTCGACCTAATGCACGTCCGCACCACTACGAGATCTCGGTCCTCTCACCCAATCAGTATCCGGATGCTCGGAAGTACGGCCGTGAATGTTTCCTTGTTTACTTCTGAAGTCGTCTAGCAGACTTTCACGAGAACTACCAACTGTCAACACCACGCAAGTTCACCAACAGATGCTTTTTATAAAACATAAATTTCTACTACTAGGTCTCATAAAAAGCGAAATTAGTCATTAATCAATGACAGCTTAAAATACCCTAAGCTTTAAGAAACAATCCGTTTAATAACTTTGCGCAAACTTATTTCACGGAAGCAGAAATATTTACTCGAACTAAAAGTAGTTGGAGTAGTAAGGAATGTTTACGTTCGTAAGTTTACAGCACCACCCAACTTGAGGTACGTGCCAGCTGATTCTTTACTTTTTTAAATAAGGTGGTAAACCAGCCGTAAGGTCAACATTAAAAGTTTTGAATTAATTTAATTTGTAAGTTACGTAATACCTTTGAATGAGGTAGCAAAAGAAGTGACACGAAGAGAAAATGTTGAGTGCAGATGACGAAGAGGACTTCTCTTCTGCATCAAGGTAACTAATTACTGCTAACTGAATCTGACGGTGAGAGCTCTGTGACAACAAACATAAATATTAACCACTCCCCTAGTTCTACGCTGCATTGAAAATGGAGCAGTTATCTTTATTCGGGGTAGACACATTTTTGTTGCCGTTTCCCTTGTGTTATGCAGCACAGAGAATGGAAGGGTAATTATTCAGAATAGGGGCTTTTCTGAAAATAAAAGAAAAAATCATGGAAAGTGGTATATTTCCACTCTACTAATTACACAGAACACGTATTTACTACAGGTATTAACGTATTACCAATACAAACCACAAATTAAGCCCTTAAACTGGATAATTACCCATTATAATAGGTTAAATTAAAACCCTATAATCCTATGTTAGATTTAAAATGTAAAATAGTGATTCGCTCATTGTAGGTTTTGGTTAAGTTAGGTGGGCACATATTATGAAATTGGGTGGACAAATGTTAAATTGGTGTTTTTGTATTTTTTGTGGGTGTATTTTTAGTGATTTTACCCCACAATTTCCCTGATCTTCATAGCCCTCCCCATTATTGTATTTGGGTAACTATGCAGTTATGAGACTTTTCGGTATTAAAAAAACCCCGAAAAGTGGTATATTTCCACTCTACTAATTATGCAGAACACGAATATACTAGGATCATTAAGGTATGACTAATTTCGTAACATGTGCCCAACTAACGTAACAGAACCGAACCCCACAATGAGTGAATCACTATTTTACATTTTTAATCTAACCTAGGATTGTAGGTTGTTAATCTAACATAGAATTGTAGGGGTATACACTAACCTAGGATTTTAGGGTTTTAAACTAACCTAGGAATTTAGAGTTTTATACTGAACTACCAATTTAGGATTTTAGGGATTTAAAGGAACCATAAAACACACGAAAATAATATCAATTTACTCACCTAGGTAGGCAGCTGGTATAATTACTCTTATCAAAGGCCAATTCTACCTTACCTCACTCAGCGAAATACCATGTTCCACTAAAACTCTACATACGCGATTATTATGCACTGAAGTACTCGTTCATAGCTGAATATTACGCACTAACACTCATTCATAGGCTAATATAATGCACAGAAACACTCGTTCTTGCTTTCTCCATTTTAAATCCGCCGGATTAGGACGACAAG
This sequence comes from Clitarchus hookeri, assembly GCA_002778355.1. Classification (NCBI taxonomy): domain Eukaryota; kingdom Metazoa; phylum Arthropoda; class Insecta; order Phasmatodea; family Phasmatidae; genus Clitarchus; species Clitarchus hookeri. Next base: position 69,502 of record NQII01007367.1, on the reverse strand, counting down.
GATCATGCCGGCAAAGGCGCAATACCTACTGACCTGCTTAAAAATTGACAGTTAAAATGCCCGTGATGACATCCGTGGCCACTAGGTAGCGTTGGATCAGCAATGCGCGGCCATTAATAATAGCGATCGACGTAAACAGACTGGCCAAACTGCCTGTACATTTCGCAATTTTGTTAATTTTTAAAAAATATGTTCTACTTATTTTAACATGACCCCCTCCTAAATATGAACAAGGTAAGCTGTGCAGAACCCATTAATGCTACTTTTGTTGGTCTAGGACGTTTCATTCAGAAAAGCCCCATAACTGCATAATTACCCTAGGGTCATTAACGTATGACTAATTTCGTAATATATGCCCACCTAACCTAACAGAACCTAACCCCACGATGAGTGAATCACTACTTTACATTTTTAAACTGACCTAGAATTGTAGGTTATTAAACTAACCTGGGATTTTAGGGTTTTACAGTATCTTGGATTTTTGGGTTTTACAGTAACCTAGGATTGTAGGGTTTTACACTTACTTAGGAATGTAGGGTTTCAAACTAACATAGGATTTTGAGGTTTTACACTAAACTATGCATTTAGGATTTTAGGGATTTAAAGGAACCGTAAAACAAACTGAAAGAATATCAATTAAATCACCTAGGTAGGCAGCTGGTACAATTCCTCTGTCAACGGCCAATTCAACCTTACCTCACTCTGCGAAACACCATGTTCCAATAACATGCCACATACGCAAATGTAACACCTGAAGCACTTGTTCATAGCCGAATATTACACACTGAATCACTCATTAATAGGCTAATATAACGCACAAAAGCACTCTTTCTTGCTTTCTCCGTTTTAAATCCGTCTGATTGGAACATCACGACAGACGTCTGAAAAATCACAATGGCTACTAAGCTGTTTGAAAATTGTCCGTTAAATCACGTGTGACGCGTCACCGTGACGTATCAATATCTTCAAGCCAATAAGGTGACGACAGGAATCATGACGTAACCAAACATAATAGCGACCGAGGTAAACAAAGCCCCAAACAACTGGTACATTTAACTATTTTATTTAATACGTTCTACTTATTTTAATACTATGCCCTCCTGAATATTAACAGGGTAAGATGTGCAGAACCCATTAATGCTACTTTGGTTGGCCTAGGACGTTTCATTCAGAAAAGCCCCTAAACTGCTGCATAATTACTGAAACTTATAAAAGTTAAAAAAAAAAATCGAAAATATCTAGAGAATAAAATTTTTTGAATGAAAATATAAAAATATTGAAATTAATAAAAAATAATAAAACACAAAAGAATAGCTAGTATAAGTACACTGGTTTAAAACAATGAATAAGTATTTCAAAATCCACGGTTTGGGCTCACATGCCCTGAACCTAATTATAACACTCGTGATATTAGAATTAGTAAAGAGTAAAGAAAAATATTTGAAAAAGGATACATAGAAAATTGGTTAATGGACTCATTTAAAATTGGGAAAGTTTTAAAGTATAATATACCATCTTATATTTTAAAAAAATTAAAATAGTAACAAATAAAAAAATTATGAAAACTAATTACTCTGATCAATATTTGATTCAAAAAGTTTAAAAAACGAAAGGTGCTGAAATTTATGTAAAATGGCTTGGATTTGATAATTTAGACAATTTTTGGATTAATAAACATTAAGTTATAGACAAAAAATATTAACATTTTTCTCTTGATGAAATTTATTAAATATATTTAATGATTTATTATAAAATAATTTTCATATCATTTAAAACCTATCTTAAAGTCTCTTTAATTCTTTGATATAAATTTGTAGAATTCAGATTGTTCTCAAAATGTAAAAGTAGTTGCAACTCACCCATCTTGAACTGTTTATAATTGTATATTAACATTTTTCTTTGCATTTTGTTTGAATAATAATAATAATAATAAAGTCATAATATCACCATCAAATAATTTTAAAAGTATTTAATTTAGTCTTTGTTTAGGATCTTGAGTTCAAGAAAAAATATTTGGTCTCATGTTTGATTTCATTATTTCTATTATTTATTAATCTTTTGCATCTGAAAGAGTCTCATAAAGTATTTATATGGTCATCTTTAATTTTATTAGTTTCTTTTAAATGATAGAATTCTAAATTTAAATACACAATGTGATTTTTAAGTTTATATTCATCAGTATTTCAAATAGATGGAAGAAAACGTTTTGAAAGACCCTTATTATAAAGTTTTTCTATTTTAGAAGAGAAAATTAATCGCTGTAAACAATGTTCAGATAATTCAATTGCTTTACCTTCATGATAATAAGGTAGGGCCCCATTTTGGGTCCCAAATAGTTTTTAAAAATATGATTTTGTAAATATTTTTTAACATTCCAAAATTTAAGCAACATCTATTTTTTTTTAAGCAAGAATTATTAATTATCATCTAAAACAAATAAAAATGTCTTATTATTATATTTGAAAGAATATTGCTTTCCAGATCCAGAATTATATTAATTTATATATATATATATATATATATATATATATATATATATATATATAAANTTATTTACTTGTAAAAAGAAGATTTACACTTAGGGAAGCCATAATGAATAAAACATAAAATATTATTTGTTGATATTAAAAGTAAACAGCCATTCCATGCTAAAACGAGCCAAACAACTATTTTGTAAAGTATAATATTTGTCATATAAATATTTACTATTTGTATTTAACATATGAAAAATTGTAACAGCTTTGGTGACTTTGTATTGGTTTATTTTCTTAAAGAAATGAGAGCTGTCTGTATGTTGATCACCTGAAGACAATTGGTCATAAGTTGGCAGCCTTCCTTTTTCTCTCCTTTTTGCAATCTTTTGAAGTGTTTAGTGTTTTTGCATAAAAGATGTGTTCTTCCACATATTTGACCTGAATTTTAAAAGCAGGTGAATTATATAATGAGTAAGAACATTTTTATGTGTTCCAGTTCTATTTGTCACACCCATCCATGAAATTACTCTCAAGTTTATTTTGTGCTTCAACATTGTAAAAGTTCTTTAAAAGTGAGGTTAGGTTAATGGTAAAATAAACTGAAGGTTAGATATTCTTATTTAGTTTTTGTAATAACTAAATATTTGTTAGAAGAATGTCATGTTCATCCTTTAAAATATAGCAGCTGTGACTGAAGATGATTATTTTACATACAAAGAAGCTGTTTCACTGTAAAACTTCAAATTTCGCCAAAGGTGTAAGTAGTTGAAGTTATCTTTAAAAGATATCCATTCTCACAAACTGAAAAATTGTTTTACTATATCAAAATTCTTTGGTTAAGATAATGGAACAGATATTTCTTAATATTATCTAATACGGGTTGGTGCACATTTTATTTGTAATACATTCATATTTATTGATATTTTTCCAATACAATATATAAATTTGTTTTCATACCTCTTGAGTTTAGGAATGACAGGCAAAGGTGTTGATCTTGGGAACATATATGAAATAGAAATACAAGGTGGTGTTCCAAGTTAGGTTGGGGAATATGGGCATTATTGTGCGCAAGTATTTAAAATATTAAAGTACACCAACTCTTGTTGGAAAATATTAGAAAGAGGATGATTTTTGCTTGCAGTGTTTAAATTTTAAACAAAATATTAAATGTTTGATTTTGTGAATTTGTTTTTTAGTAAATTTTCTAGTTTAGGGGCTTTTCTGAAAATAAGAAAAAAAACTCCAGAAAGTGGTATATTTCGACTCTACTAATAACGTAGAACACGAATATACTAGGGGCATTAACGTACGACGAATTTCCTAACATGTACCCACCTAACCTAACAGAACCTAACTCCACGATGGGTGAATCACTATTTTACGTTTTTAAACTAACCTAGGATTGTACGGCTCTAAACTAACCTAGGATTGTAAG
>NQII01007367.1:0-62772 GCA_002778355.1 Clitarchus hookeri | reverse complement strand
TGTGGGTTTCACACTAAACTACGAATTTAGGATTTTAGGGATTTAAAGGAACGTAAAACCCACACAAATAATATAAATGCACTCACCAATGTAGGCGGGTTGTACATACTCTTGTGAACGGCCCATTCAACGTCAGATCACTAGATGAAATCACAGTTTTCACGAAGCACCACATACGCGAATATAACGCACTGAAACACTCATTTACAGCCGAATATATATACAGAAGCACTCGTTAATAGGCTAATATAACGCAGAAACGTAGTCTTGCTTGCTTTTTTTCCGTCTTAAATCACGAACGAAGCACCATCGAACTGACCACGACCGCTGCCTGCATGCATACTAACGTAAGGCCGGACGCCGGTAGATTGCGTGAAATCTGCACTGCGTAGCCATTAATAATGGCGGCACACGTTAGTCAACGTAAACATCAGTTACTCGTACATGTAGCGAGTATTTTTAATATGTTGTACTTATTTTAACAGTACGGCCGCTTCAATATCAACTAGGTAAGCTATGCTGAATTCATTAAAACAACTTCTGTTGACATAAAACGTTTCGTTCAAAACGTAAACAAACTGTCAGAAACAGTCACCTCACAAACTTGTTCAATTTTTTAAAATATGTTGTACTTATTTTAAAGCTATGCCCCCAATATATTCGTGTTCTACGTTATTAGTAGAGTCGAAATATACCACTTTCTGGAGTTTTTTTTTCTTATTTTCAGAAAAGCCCCTAATCTAGAAAATTACCATTTTAGTTTTTTCCTGAAGAATACAAAACGGTTCTTATTAAAAAAAATCAACCAGATCCCTTAAACATTTACATAGATGGAAAAACAATAAAAGGAACACAAAAAACCAAATTTGTAGCATTTCTGTGAGCATTTAAATGGACTGGAACTATTGCCAAACATACGCCTAAGAATTAAAAATATCCCAGATAATGAACAACAAATAATTGGGAACTATTTTTTTTCATTTCATTATTGCAATTGGTTGTGTTCATTATGGTGGTTGTTCACCAGTTTTCTTGTCCATGTTGTTGCCTGTCAGTCATTGCTTCATTTTCTATTGAATCCTAGGTTCTTCTATAGATCCTAGTTATTTGTTTTTCACTATCTGGGGTTTGTCTGGTTTTTGGTTTTTTTTTTTTTCCTTTCTTAGGCTTATTTTTGGCAATTTATACAATTCATTTGAATGCTTACAAAAGTCTTGCAACACAATTGCCATTAAACTTTAAAGAACTATAACTAGATGTCATAATACATAGTAAATTTAGTTGGAGTCATCATATTTAGTACTTAACAAGGAAACTCAGTATAAGGAGGTAGTCTAACGCACCAGCAATTATGATTGCCATACTTAATTACACAAGGTTACGTGTACTATGGTGTTATGTTCACTCTAAATGTAGCATTAACTTTAATTTATTAAACTTACCATTAACAACGTTCTAAAGTGTAAATGTACTCTGAAAATCTCAAAAAGGACTATTGAAAGGAAAAATTATTATATTCAAAATATGAAAATGCATGTTACGTGTAATATTTTGCACTCTCGTTATTTAAGTTAAATCTGCTAAGAATGCATGCACATAACAGATAAAATAACAAGGTCATCATATATCATATCATTTTATATTAAGTCATATTTGCTGCATGATTCTTAATTTTTATGAGTGTAGTGGATGTTTGTGCACACCTTTTAGAGTACAAAGTAACCCACACACCAAAGTTTCCTGTTTTGAGATCTCTGTAGTTTGATTTTATTTATTAACAGGTTAATTATACATGATTATTGTCAACTTTACATCAAAGTGTTGAAGATGTTTTCTTACGCCAGAAGTCATAGAAAAAACAATTTATAACCTAAAGTAATTACTTAAGGAAATAAGGGCCCTTGAAAATCAATATTTTGAAATGATTTTAAGAACTGTGCATTAAACTGTCACTGTTTGTGGGTATGGAATGTGTTTGAAAATGAAAGGTATGTTACACATGCAGTATGATATTTGTGTGACGGTACTATATTTTATTTTATCAGTAATTTTTTTATTATCATGATATTTAGTCCCAGTTAATCTATATGAACATTGTCCTACTTAACATAATTCAGATATAACATATTAGAGATGGACATCCAGAATTATCGGCTACCTAATGGCATTGGCAGTAATTTTTACTAAAACTTTAAGTTACAGCACATGATATAGCTTACATATGACAAAAGTTTGAACTAAGGAAAGGTGCAGAATCAGTCTACCGCTCGCAGAGGTAGTTGATATAAATGCAACATAAGCTTAGGGTATTCTTTGTTACTAAAGTAATAAAATAAGAACAGGTATCAGTACTCAAGCTCCTCACTATAGAACTGTCGCTCCAGTTTGGCACCACCATCTACTTTATCTCACACCAGTTCTCCAGAAACTCAGTGCTCTCTGAATCCTGGTTCGTGAATTGAGTTCGCAGAATATTTCTAAAACATATTTTGGAGGCATGTGCCTTGAAAATCTTGAGATAAGGTTGGCTTAGTATTTTTTAATTTCACCACACGCTCTGTTCTTTTTTTTTTTTTTTTTTATATATGTTTGATATATTTTGATAGTGATTTATGTTTCTTGTATAAATATTGGAACATTTACCATTTGAATATACCTGGTATTTGTTCAAGTATTATACTATTATGACTTCTAAAACTGTATCATTGTGGCATCTTGTGTTGCAGCTCTAAGCTAGCATCTCTGTTTGGGTTGAGCAGAGCAAGTGAGCGGAGTAATGCCTCCTTGACGTACACAGCACCCAAGCAACCCAGAAAAGATGAGAAAAGTGCACAGCAAGATCAGCAGGCCAATCAGGCTGCAGGGAAATCTACATCAAAACCAGCAAAATTGAATATTGTAGTGGTGAAACCAGTTCATACATATAAACTGTAAGGACCTGTTGAAATAATTCCTAATTTAGTTTTTAGTCTGTTGGGTTTACTATAGTATTAGCTTTTTATTATTATGATGTGTTAACATGTCTCTTATTTAGGTTGAATTGGTTAACATTTTGTTATAGCAAATATGTATTTTTGTGAGGAGATGCTAAGATTTTAACAGTACCCTAGTTGCTGGGTCTTTCTTCGCTCCCTCTCTCGGGCCGCGGTGGTGTAATGGTTAGACCATTTTCCTCCCACCAAAGCGAACCAAGTTTTATTCCTGGCAGGGTCACTTTTAGATTCTCGCAAGTGGGAATCATGCCAGATGATGATGCCGGTTGGTGGGTTTTCTCTGGGATATCCCATTTCCCACACCCTTGTATTTCGGCATTGCTCCACTCTCACCTCGCTTCACCCTCATAGGCTCTCAAGATCTCGATGTTAAGGCTCGGCTTCACCTCTTTTGCAGAAATTCGTCATTTTTGCATCATAATTTTGGATTCATAGTAATTACTGACACTGTAAAATCAAGGATAATTTACATTTTACGAATTGTTTAATATTTTGTGCATAATTTTGATTGTGTTTTATCTGCTTGTTTTGGAAAGCTGAAAATATATTTATATTTTATCAACTAGTTCGTCGTGCCTTTTTGCAAGCAGGAAAAAATACACAGTAAAAATTAGATGCAAGTGTATCAAACAATTAGTAAATTGTAAAATTTCTATAATCAAACATTTCCAATAATACCTCTGAAACTGAAATTATGACACGAAAACGACGAATTTCTGCAAAAGGGGTGAAGCTGAATCTTAGGAGCTGCCCAAACATCTCCACTCTCCCCCGTCCCATCTGTGTCCAGTTTGACGATCCACCACTATCGCTGTTCAGTAATTATGCGCAGTTGCTGTGAGAGTCATTTTATCCCCTTGGGGCAGAGTACGACAGATGGTTTTAGTCCCAGAAGTGAACAATGGAGGGAAAGAGCAATTTCTTGCATGCTTGACACCACCCCACTCCATTTTAGAGCCAGAAGCTCAGTGCATTTGCTGTTTATTTTCATTACATTTCAAGCATTAGTGTGCTTGTTGTACAGCTATAGCTTACGTTAAAATATTTCACAATTATTATTTTTACTCCCTTAATTTTTGTTTCATTTTTATTGCTTGAAATAAAGAATTATTTTTTTTTAAGGCAGCATAATAATTTTAAATATATTTAACGTAAATGGTTAGTTATATAGTGTACTTATTGATTTTTGTAGTATTTGGAAGTGTTTGTCCGTAAGTATGACCCTGACTTTTAACCATGTTTTATACTTTTTCTTTGTGAACTTAGTACATGAGGTAACATGGTTCTTGGTGCTGACATCTACAGAGGGCAGATATTCAGGTGTTAACTGTAGTAATTGTCCAATGAAAGGTTGTTATTTTTTAATGAGCCACCATTCAGGTATTTCATGACATTAAGCACTGAGCATTTGGAATTTAATAGACTGGTTATTTGTTGTTGATTAGGATTAGATGGTTGTTAAGTATTACACCCGAGAAGTTATTCATTTTTTAGTTTAAATATTAAACAACCTTAGAATGTGTTACAAAATCAAAATATGAAAATTGCTTTTTGTATATTTGAGGTGCTAGAGTTCACTGTTATTTAGAGAGAACCTTCACATATCTCTCCTCTATATTCTTGCAGCTAAGACATAATTTTATTTATTTTGTACTACACCAGTCAACAGATGTTTTATTTTTTAATTTAGTATCTCCTCCAGCATTGGATGTTTTTCATGCTACTGAGAATTATTTTCATTCTACAAATTACTTTTAATTTAATTTTAAATTAATCAATTTTTTTTTTTTTTTAGCTTTGTGTTATAAAAAAATGTAATAAATTTTTAAAATACTTTTTAGCATGTACACATTAGTTATAATATCCGTCCCAAAATATTAATAAATGTTTGGTTCAGCAGGTTAAATAATTAATTGCCAAAGATTCAGGAACACCCACGAATGAAAATTAATTAAAAGTTTTCTTATTTCCAGCAGTCTTAAAAACAGCAAAACTTTTTTTATTTATATATATTTTTCATACATGCATTGAGGTAGCTTATGACATTGTTTCAATATAAATTGTTTAATTTACACATAACTTCTGTTATTTATATAAAGCAAATAGCAAAGTAGAGTTTTTGACAAATATCCCCAACTCTTGACCAAAATATTTTTTAACCGTCTGGGATGAATATTTTGAAAAGTATTTGAGAGATAAATAAAATATTACACTTTTTGGTAGCCAACATTTTTAAAATGGATATTTTTCCAAGTAGCATGGTAACATGTATCTGTGGCATATCAATATTTTCCCAGACTGAAGATTGTTTCCGTTTGTGTGCTTTGTTCACGGTTTGTTGTTTTTTAGGCATTTTGCAGTTGACATTTAATTGTCTAATTGGTGCAGTATTTTGGCCCTGCGTCTTCCTAGTAGTAGCTACCAAAGGCATATGTAACAAGCATATACATCAGACATACTTAAGCCAGACATGACACCGTTCTTGAGAATTACTAACTGAGCTCGGGATGAGTGAATTATTGGTGGGACGAATGGGCAAATCCCAAGGGCAAGGAGTCTGGTGGATTTCCTTGGCCGTGTGAGAGGAAAGTAAGAGAGATGGCATATTTTTTATTCCATGTGGACACATACATGGGGTCATATCAGGGAGGATAATCTCCCCTGATGACAGCCGACTGACACAGAAAGAGCTCAAGGTAGGAAAACGCCCATATTGTGCAGAGGTGCAGCCAACATAGATCTCTCAATTTCCATCTACTATAACCATTCATGCAGCTTGTAAGTCCAGCAAATAGTGGTTTGGCTAGAGAGATAGGAGAGCCAGAGTTTAGTGAACAGGAAGGATTGCCAAACAGTTAACATATATACTTTTTATGAACCCTGCATCTGCTGTGTACATCCCAGGCGTACGTAGCCGAATTTCAGCAAGTTTCAACGCCAGTTCCTGGAGGGAGAGCCAGAATCCTGATCTCTTTAGGGAGATAGTATGACAGCAAGCAGTGAACCAGGGTTGTCAACAAAATAAATATATATATATATAATCAATAAGCGGTTGATGTTGGAACCCCTTGAGGATTTGGGGCAACTGACCTGGCAACACTCAGAATAGCCCTCTCGGAAGCCAGCCGACGTAATTCAAGTGGCAGGTGTTCGGATTCGTCAATAAGCCAAACCCAGCACAAGCTGGTGCGATGAGTTTGCCAGCCTGTCAGATGGAGAAGCAGGATATTTGGAAGCAGGAGCAAAGAAGTAAGGGTAGTGACAAGAAGATACTCTTCATGGCTGCATTGGCAACTTTCTCAGCCCCTTATTTTTTTTTATTTAGCATATGGGCAGTGTACTGTACCTCTCACTCTTTATTTAGGGAGTAAACAACAGAGTTCAAATTGAACTGTTAAAATTGATGATACTTTTCATTGACTAGGTTCACTTAAGCAGGGTTATATCATCTATGGAACTTTCCTTCCAATGTAGACCCTGTAATGCAGTAGGAAGAGGTAGGTATGATGTGAAGGGAAAACCACTAGCCATTAGCAACTTTTATCACATTCTCTCCTTTAGAAAAGTTTCTTCAGATTGTTATCTACTGTAGTTTAGATCAAGTTCTCTTGCACTTTATTGTGTTAGTACACCCATAAATTATTTTGTTTCTGTGATTTGCAGAGAAGGAATCAACTACACTCCTCAAGGCAAACTAGGAGCAGCTGTGTTGGGGAATGTGGAAACACGAATATTCCAATTGCTACTGTACAAGGGACAGCAGCAACATGTTACCAGTGCCAGAATTACCTCCAAGTTCCAGTTCACGGTGAGCCATTTGATGGAGAAAGTCGTAGAAACTTAGCCTGTCGCCAATATTTTCAGCTTTTATTTTTAAAGTGGCCTGTGCAAAGACCAACTTGAATTTATACAAGAAACCAAAGTATTTATATTACTCACTTCTTTGATTTGTTGTTGTATACTGGCTAATGTGGTTTTCTGGGTGCCAAACAAGGTCTTGTTTATCTGCTCAGATTTTCAGGTGCTCTTATTAACTCTGTAGGGATATTGTCAAGCCTAGAAGGGCTTGTCTGGCTACAGTCTAAGCTAGATAAAGCCTCAACTTTCACAACTGGTGGAGGGACACCTGGCATGCCTTCAGCTACACTGATGTTTAAGAGGCACTCAGTATGGAGACAGGAACTCAGAGGACATCAAGTTGAAGATCAGGCTGGGGTTGGTTGAAGTAATTTTCCTTTCCTGTATTTGAAGGCTACTGAACATGGTTGGAGCACAATTGTTACACATTTGCTATTCTTTAGTGTCCCTTCTTGGACAGCAGCTGTGTACTGTGGCTGGAGTAATGCAAGAAACGCACTGCTTGATCAGTATCTTTTAAATTGACCACAACTGAAGCTCTTCTAGAAGCAACGTGATGTATAGTGAAATCCAAGTAATAAAATAATGTGCAGAAGTTGAAAATGCGTCGGGCAGGTCGAGTGAGTTGATTGTCGCTGCGCGAAGGGGTGGGGTTGTTCAGTTCAGTAGCTACAAAGGCTGAGTAAGGTCAGCCAATAGCTGCTCCGCCCGTGCATATTACCTGTCGAAAAATATAAGTCCAACAACGCAGTATTTAACAGCATGGTAGTAGAGAGCGATGTTATCAATTTGGTGTGTACAGCGCCGTCACGTGGTTTCCCAATGGCAGGTGCTCTGCAGAGTCATCCCCCCTTCCCTCCCTCAAAGCTGCGCAAAGATTATTTTCTCATTTGAAATTCACTATAACATGTCCGGGCTGGTGGACAAGCCTGTTGGATGTATCACGCACCTGCCAAGTCTTGGGAAGGCCAGGAGTTTGAAGACTTGTGAACATGGGCTGATGAATTCATCCAGCAGTAGGAGAGCATCTCATTGGGGGATATGCTGGCTGGAGCTTTTGTTCAACCCTGGATTGTTGCTATGCACCTGAAAGGCTACTGGCCACCTTGAACCAATCCTCCATCTGACAACAAGAGTCATAATTGGCAGTGTAGGTCAATATCTTGGATATTCACCAAACATTTGTTCTTTTATGTACTTTGACAATGTGATATGGTTTATCTATCCTTGACAAGTTTTTTATGAAAAGGAGAAAACAAGCTAAAGAAAACACACTTTGTTACAATCTATTCATCAACAACGCATATGTGGCAAGAAATCCTCATTTGTAGCTGAGAACTAGGCAAAAAGGCACTGCCTTCATCGAAGATGGTAGGCATTGGTAGGCAACAAATTTTCACCTGCTTCTGGGCTAAACATATTCGAGTTACCAACAAGCCATGCAGATGGCATATTAGAACAAAAAGTGTCAAATAACATTTTTGTTTACCCTTTCAGTTGTGGCAGGGCAGACATCATGGTGTATTGGTTAGACTATTTGCCTTTCACCATGGCAACATAGGCTCTATTCCCAGTGGGAAATGTGACAGATGTTGCCGTCGCTTGGATGATTTCCTCGAGAATACTCCCTTTATTGCGTTCTGACACTACTCCATCAGCATTGAAGACTTAGCTGTTAAGTCCCACCCACCTCCCTGTCAATGGCAGCTTAATGATTTAGTTACAGCAAAACCTCTCTTAATGAAAATTCCATGTAATGAAATACTCCATACAACAAAATGTTAATTTTGTCTCTCCAAACGTTTGAGAACGATGCATTTGTAACCTTTCCATACTGAAATACATTCGTCAGCACAGCGAAAAAAAGCCCTCTACAATGAAGTTAGCGTATCGCTCAAAATGTAGACAAAACATGCCAATGTGATCATAGATGGTGTGAAACACAGTAGTGCATACAGTGGTAAACTCAGTGTATGTGGTATCACTAGCACCGCCACCATTTTATATTGTTTATGCACAAAGAATTCTGGCTCATAGCAAACTTTTTTCATTAAATGTAATGCAGTGTGTGTTATGCTAAAAAAAAAAAAAAAAAAAAAAGTAATAAAATAATACTGCTGGCTGAAAGAGAAGTTAACAAATTAGAGGTAGCAAGATGGAGACAGAAAATGGAAGCAAGCTGAGCAAGAGATATGAGGTGGACAGGACGATGGCACCAGGCCACCCTCTCAAGCTGTTAATATTTAGATCTTCCACCTCTAGCGGAATGCACTGCTGGAGATGGAGGCAGTGAGCAGGCTCCTTGAGAGTTATGACACAATAAATAAAACTTATTCTGTGGTTACGAAGCACTGGATGGCAGGCACTAGTGGCACTCTGTATGCAATTTGTATGCTGCATTGGGCACTTCTACAGTAGTCTGCCTGCAACACAATTACATTTTTATTTTTTTTGCAAATGTCTTCAATAATTTGAAATCTAATTGCCATATATATTGTCCAATTTTTATCTAGTATATTTACTTATTAACCATTAGTAGTTGGCTATTATAATTGTGTGCAATTATTTTTAATCAGTGTGGGATTGACTTCAAAAGGTATGTTGCAGTTTTAAGTGCTTTGTCTAGTAATTAATGCAGTTAGGCATTTAATATAAACAAATGGGTTATTTAATTTTTAGAATTTTGATAAATAGCTATGGTGTAGAGCTTAATTTTTTTTGTTTCATCAAATGTATTTTATTTAGTTACATAATCTGTTTAGTATGATGTGACAAAATTTAAATTACATTGGATAAACTGAGCATAATCTTCTAGAACTTTCATACAACATTCCTCCTTAGAACTAACATGCTATATTTTGACCCCTTTAGTTTTGTTATTTGGAGGTTTTATTAGACTTTTAATTTATATCATAAAGTCTTATTCAAAATGATGCGATCAAATTCAACTGCATATTGCGTTGCTTGTACAAAATATAAATTTATGAAATTAGCACCTGTTACGAAGGTCAAGTTGAAGTTTGCTGTTGTACCATCTCCCTCAGATCCACTGCGTAAATCTTCTGTGGATGAACTGCATGGTCGGTTAGGTACTATGGTTCACTTTCCCCAAGGGTTAGGTAGGTGATGGTTCCCTAGCTAAGGTGTGCCCAGAGGTGGTTAGGACATGCTTTGTCAGGCCTTTCACTTCGTCCTGCGGATTTATAACCGGTGGATGGAATGGGTTAACTGACTCAGGCAGCCTAACCGCTTCGTCATGTAGTCTTTCTAGTAAGGGGCTCTACCATACTGTGCATCAGGTACTTCTCAGTACCCTGTCCACAATATGGAGGGCCTATGAATGTATGTTTTTTTCCTTGATGCGCGGGCTGTCCTCGGTTATGGGATGGCCCATGGTCCTACTCTAGATATAGAAAGATGATGAAATACCACAGTCTCCTGTCACTCCCTTGAGGGGTGACGTTAACCATAGCTGGTGACAGGTTACAATGTTCCACCCTAGAATCTTTATGCAGAGGTTAAAACGTTACGTGTTTATTCTGGCAAGAATAGACATGGTCTCCCATATTATCTCCTAGACTTGTCAATCTCTAAAAAACCTTGGAAGTTACATTAAGGACAGGTGATGGTGCCCGTCGGACTAAAAGAGCAAAGACTGGGCAATATAGATGAAAGAAACTTAAGTTATAAACTGACGGTACAATGTAGTCCTGAAGGGACTCAGGGTACCAGTAAGGTGCAGTTGTAGTGAGTGGTGGTTCGCCATCATAGGTCGGGGCACTGGTCTACTCTTCAGGACCGGCTGGCGGCAATCGCTGGTAGCTGGCAGGCGTCTCGTTGCTTAAGAGGAGGGTGAGTGGAGAGTTTCAGCACCAGTTGTTCTGAAGCGAACTGCCAGAATCAACGCTTGCTGACTGTGACTCAAGGAGGAAGGAGGATTTGGCTGAGGGAGTACCAATGGAGGTACCATGGTTCATTGTTGGCTGGTCTTCCTTTAGGGCGACCCCTCAGGGAGGAGGAATCGGCTGGGCTTACTGCAGCAGGGGACCCCTCAAGCAGAAGGGGTTGGCTGGAAGTACCATTGGATATTGCTGCTAGTTGGCGGTGGTCCTTTGGACAGCGGCTGGTCATCCTTCAGCTGTGTCTGGTCGTCATTCTATGGTGGCCCCTCAGGGAGGAGAGTCTGACAGAGAGCCCCAGCACAGGGAGGTGTTGGGGCTAACTGCCCAGGAGCAACTGGCGTTTGCCGGGGTGCGCGGCCTTATATTTTCCTGGCCGCTTATGTCATCTGCTAGGGAGTCTTCGGGTCATTCTCTCTCTTCCTCGCAGGCGTGCCCTGGCTGCATGCATGTCAGGTGATTGCGAAAGGCTGGGGTTGGTTTTCCCTATATTGCGGGCGAGTATCTGATGCTTGCTTAAGGGCAACTTATTTATGTTACTTCACTTGGCATCTCTTCTCATGGGCAATTATTATGCTTGCGAGCTTGAGCTGATTAGTATTTGGTATTCATCTCAGTCCTCCCTTTTTTCTTACATTTCATGGGATGCCTGTCGGGTTTGGATGCTGACGATATCTTGGTTTGTTTTTCTCTTAGTTACGTGATGTCGCACGTGATGATGCGAAGTCGGAAAAAAATACTATTACCCTTACGCGTCACATGTCAAAACAGTTGACTACAATAGTGCAAAGGCTATTCTGAACCTAATATAACAAACTGCCACCAACTCACCTATCCGTTCATAAGTGGCATGAATGGTTTGTAAGCAGGGGCTGCATGTGGAAAGGAAAAAGTATCAAGCATCCTGGGACAAATGAGGAAACTGTGGATCATGGGTAGCAGGCCCAAGGAGTCCAGGTAAGTCAAAAGATGGCTAGCAGAGAGTTTGTGTTGCCGCAAACACAGTGTGGAGAGTGCTTCGTGAACATTTGGTTTTGTATCTGTATAAACTGAAGTTGTTAAATTTGCTGCAACGTAATGATAAGGCCAAGAGGCCATGTTTGTTTGGACATCCTAGCTAGATGATAACACCATTCTTGAAAAACTAGTCTTCACAGATGTAACCCCATTTTCTCTCTTCAGAATGGTTAATAATCACAACCTGTTTATCTTGAAACTGGAGAACCCACATGATTATTGAGCATGAAATCAGAGTCCTAAGGGAAACCTTTTCTGTCCAGTAACAGCTTGCAATGTATAGACCATACGTTTTCATAGAGGNGAAATCAGAGTCCTAAGGGAAACCTTTTCTGTCCAGTAACAGCTTGCAATGTATAGACCATACGTTTTCATAGAGGTTACAGTGACAGGTGTTAATGTACCTCAACATGTTGACAAAACGGTTACTGCCACAGTTGACACAAAGTGGGAATGATTTCATTTTGCAACAGGATATGACGCCACCACATTTTATTTAGGTAACAGTGGCTGGCTTGTCAACAAACATCTCCCACGCTGCTCGATTGGTCGTGTGGCAGATGTGGATGATCCATTACTGAAATGGCCCCTCCAAGATTACCAGACCTTAGCCTTGATTTTTCACTGTGGGGCTATGTATATGCTGGTGATACTGCTGTAACTAAGACAACGTATTATCAATGCCATTTTGCAAATTGATGAAAACATGCTGTGGATTGTGTGACCAGAGATTGAGTATCAATGATGTGTGCTGGGCCACTTGAGATGCACATTTAGAACCTTGATGGTTGCCGTTTCATTTTCTGTAAATGGTCCTGGAATTTTATATATAGCTTTACGTTAATTAAGTTGGCAATTTTTTTTTTTTTTATTAGTAATCCTGTATTTTAACTATGTTATTGTACCAATTGGTTTAAATGTTTTGCAACAATAGGATTTTAACATTAAGATTTATGGTGCATTAATTATTAATTAATACATATATCAATATGCAGGTGGGCTTTGACAGAAAATAAATGGGATGCTGAGAAAATTAGAGAAATAGGAATGCAGTCAATAGGAGTGTTTTTTCGGCTACTAGGAGGGACAGGAAATGAAAGAAGAGTGATGTACAAGCAATAGCATAAATACAGAATATGTATTAAAGAAAAACTAAGAGTGAGATAGTATAGCTGTATTGAAAGAATCAGATGTGAGAGAATGCCAATTATTATGATGAAGGGGAAAAGTATGGGAAAGAGGCCCCAAGAAGTAGATATGAGTAAGAGCAATTCATTTCTACAATGCAAGAGGGGAATATGGAGCACACTGAAGAGTGAAAAATGGTGTCGTGACAGAGGGAGATGGTATTTTACATTGCTTACACAGCCGTGGGCTGTGAACTATGTGGATAATTATGAAACATTATAATTGTCTTATTTCATGTGAATTTAAATATATTATTATTTATGTTGATTACATCTTTATAGCTGAAGCTACGTGCAGCCAGGACTCCCAAAAGATGCTTGAGCTTTCTTTTATCATTTAAAAAATTTGAACTTGCAAATATGTAGTTGATCACTGTTTTCCTGAAGGTGAAGAATGTGTTTGGTGGGGGTCCAGATGTTCCCATACGGGCCTGAGCTGGCTCTTCACAGCTCTGCTGGTATATCAAATACAGTTCTATAGCAGCCTTTTCCAATCTGTTCTAAAGGAGGGAAATTATGAGCGGTTTTGCATTATTAATGTACTTTGTTAATATAAAATGTCTTCTAGTTTCTTCTTTCAGCTCCAGCTGCCCACAAACTTAATTGAAAGCAATTTAATATTTGTATATTAATGTAATGTTTTGTCTAATTATATCTTAACCTTTCAGGTCCAAGCAAACAACTATGGCACATTTTATGATGATCAGTCACAAAATTGGTCCATCATGTTTGAAGGAACTGATCATGCAGTGGAATTTGCAAGAGAGGTAATTTAAACTAGATTGTGGTAATATCATTCTTAGTTTGCTAGTTGTGGCTCATAAGCTTTTTTTTATTTAATGTTTATTGTATATTGTTCAGGAAAAAATTTGTCTGTTAACGAGCAGTTATATAGGCATCAAATGACTGGCAGAAAACAATATTGCAGAGGCAGCTTGCCTCACCGTACTGAGGAGTAGCCATGTTAGTAGTGCATGCTGAAGTAAAGTAATTTCCCCACTTTTACTTATATGTAGTATTTGTATAATGTAAATGGAATAGGATTTGTAAATTGTTCTCATATTAATGAAAAAATTGAATGAATTGGGGTTTGTTTTTGTTGTAATTGTAGAATACGCCTCTGTTGTTCCTCTTTTCATACCGCAGAGTGCGTTAGTGTATAAGACGTAATCAAGATGGCGAAACTGGTAGTTATCAGTANAATACGCCTCTGTTGTTTCTCTTTTCATACCGCAGAGTGCGTTAGTGTATAAGACGTAATCAAGATGGCGAAACTGGTAGTTATCAGTATGTGTGTGTACCTACTTATGTGCGAAGACGTGTGTTGGAATAAAGAACTGTCATGTACGTGGTTATTAAGTTTTTTATTTAAAATTATAACAGTTTTAACTAAAGTATTCCATGTGTCATTAACAGCACTGTCACGGCCTGTAGTGCGAAGAAGAGGGAAATGAGCAGTTCAGGAATGCACAGACGCATTGTGACACACTGCTCTTACAAATGAATGTGATGTGTTTTGTCATCGCTGTTGGGTTTTAGAATTGGCTTCTTCCTTTGTTATTTTTATTCATTATTTTAAAACTTTACTTTTGCTAAACAACTAAACAAGGTCTGCATTTTTGAACAAATAATGCCAAATGCTACGCCAAGAACGTGGAGAAATGTTCTAGTTTTATATTTGCATGGTGCTACGTCTCATTGAACATTACACACATTTATTTTTGAATGCAACACTAATAATGAAGTGAGTGACCTGCCTAGATGCTGCAGCCAATTCATAATTTTTTTTTTATGTGTTCCAGATTTTGTAAAAGTTGTGTATATATTTATGTCAACAGAACAATTTTTCTTGACTAGTAATTTAAAGGGTAATAATTTATTTAAATTAGTATAAAATCAATTACTGAAAGGAGTTATTCCTACCACATGGAAGCAGATTCATAACTTAAAAAACAGATTTTTTATGTGGCATAAAATTTTTATATACTCATGTCAACTGCTAAAAACTCCTTGAGACAAAACCACCTTTTTATATACTTTTCAAAAGACCAGAATAAACTGTTGTTACATGTAATGCAAGTGTAACTAGAAGAAACATAGAAGAGTTAAAATTTAATTTAATTTGTTGTTCACAAAGATTTAATCATATTGAAATGACACAAGGTCATGAATATGTTATAGGATAATACTTTCATGATGTGTGATCCAGAGCATCTATAATGGATACAAACATAACAAAAAAACAATAAATAAAAAAGATAGAAAAACAAACTCCAGTAGAATACTGTAAAAAATTGGCCTACTGGTGGTAATTCGTAGCCAAGGGTCAAAACCAAAGGGTAGTAATGATGTAGATCCTTTCTTTCACTGTGACGATGACAATGATGACCTTGTTTAACCTAATGGATTTTTATAATTACATTGTAATTCTTTGTCAGGTATAAATTTGTTACAATAGAATTCAGATTTTGTTAAACTTATTTAACAAATTGATGCATAATTTTTATTGTGTTTGATCATCACTGCAATGGGATTTGTACACCAATTATTTAAAGTTTAGAATCATTGGTTTTTAATTATGTTTGGACAGCCAGGTTCAGCATTAATACGTTGTAATGTTCCAGCACACAGTTATTTCTGCATTTATAATATTGCAGCCCCACAGTTAGGCGCCATTTTGTAATGCCGCACGTCAAGGTACTGACGGCTGGAAGTTACCACTCGGTTAGCTCAGTGGTAGCGACATGAAACTCTTTAAAAAAAGGTGCCAATTCTATATTTAAAAATAGTCAAGTTCCGGTTTATTTGTTATACTTTTATTTGCCAATCCAGTGAAGCAGTTCGCATATGATCTTCAGGTATGCAGAGTACGAGCAGGTTCACAGATAAACAGACAAGTACATAACAGCGCCACAATTGTTTACGAATTATTCATGTCTTCAAAACTTGCATATTGCAAGAAGTAGTTACAAAGGCAGAAGGGACGTTCGTTCCCTCCTGGCACCCTAGTGAGCTCCCACACAGATGGAAGTAATTTAATACAGTTAAGGTTTTGCCGAAAAAGAACGAAATTGAAAGATTTAGCGGTCGCGGGTGCTTGCCGGTGTGGGTTAGGTTAGTCTTGCCCGATGCGTCTTCTCTGGTTGCTTTTTCTAGACCATTTCTTACGGGCGAGTATTCGTCCAGGGTTTTATCACTCATGGCTACCCCCCCTTTCTCAGATAAGGGCCTGGTGTGGGCCACCAAGCATGCTATCTGAAACTGCGTACCCGCTTAACTGAGCTGTCAGTTAAAAATAATCGAACTACTGTCGACGCAGTTAGAAAATTTCTTATCTAATGTTGATGCTTACTGAAAACTAAGATTTTTGAAACAGCAAACGTATGTCAGATAACGATAAACTGCAAACGTATGTCCGATAACGATAAACGAACTACCACTGCTTTAATTTTGAATCCCGATATTATATTACAAAACCCTGTCAAACAAAAGAAAATGAACCGCGTATCCCGAAAATTTATAATACTGCATCATTACAACGTTGATAGGTAAGAAAATATCCTGGATTAAAAAAAAAGTTATCTGTGTGCTGTAGTGTGCTTTGATGTGTCACAAAACAGTACTTAGGGCCTTGTATTTCTCTTGGGGGCATCGGCCTAGTCTAGGCGTGATGGATGTGGCACAGTTTTACTAGCAGACTGGTTAGACTTTGGCCCCACATTGGGTGCCAAAAAAAAGCCTTGACACACGTCGTTCTTGGTGGAATCTGTCCTCTCAGAATCCGTGGGTACAAGCTTTCTTTTTGAGTTGGTCATTGACTTGCTCTAGGTTTAAGATGGAACAACTAGCAGTGCAGTGTAACTGGTAGGTATGGGGTCTGAGTTGGCAGTTGCACGATGCTCGTCTCAATCATTATGGAATTTCCTGTACATCTGGATTGAGTCGATTTTTGGCACTGATACTCCAGACGGTAGGTGGTAGAGATTTTTTGAGACCAGTGAACAGGATGGTGCAAGAGTTCGACTGGTTGGAGTTCTTTCCGACTATGGATCTTCCCTTGGAGTTGTTGGTGTTGAAGATCCTAGTTACTTACAACAACTGTCTGGGCAGCAGTCTTCCAAGTACTGTCTCGTCACTGCTGGTTGATAGGTGACTGTGGGTGGTCCCAAGTTTGCTTGGCTGAAGTGGCACAGCAATTGGTGGGAAAGTGAAGCTCTGCTCAAGGATGATGAATGCCAGAGACTTTGATTACGAGTCTTTCGGGCAGTACCAGTGGTGAATAGTATAAAAGAATAAAAGTATTTGCTTAAAATTCAAAAGAAAATTCAAACTTACAATAACAATGCTTTTTGCCTATAAAAATATGGATATATCCAATGTACAGATATATCCAATGTAACACACAACAGTCTCGTGGGAGGCCTCTGTCGAATTTAGAAATTTTTTTCATCAATAATAAATTATTTATTTAAAGTGCATTGAATACTTTAGCGTTACTATTACGTTAAAACCAGACAAAAGTTCAAAAGGAAAACCATAAAAGGCACCTTTACTAGAACTTTACAAAAAAAATGTAGTTTTTTATTAAAAGAGAAAAAATATTCTGCAGAAAACCAAACAAAATGTCAACTAGTTATATAATTTTACTGAATTCATTGTTTTCATGTCAGATAAATCTGACCTATTAAAACAGTGTAAGCCACACAATAATATTATGCCATATATTTCCCCAAAATTTGTACCTGGTGTATCAACGAATTTAATTGTATTAGAACTAAAACTGTACCTTTAAGTTAAGTTATTCCACCCTTCCACCCTTCCAAAATCAATTGTTCCATAGGAGGATGCAGCTGTACTCTTATACTGTTTACAAGTTTACGTTACTTAAAATAATATTATAAAATACCTCCTATGTTTCAATTCCATCCCGTCCATTTGCTTTCCGTGCAAGCTCACGTATATTAAGATATAATACTTGAGTAGATTTAAAACTGAACAAATCAATTAATCAATTTGAGAATAATGTAAATGCCTTGAATGTGTTTACGTGAATTCTCTTCCAGGTTGTCATAATAATTTTGTAAACATACATATATGGGAGCACAGTTTCTAAATTACAATTTTACATTCAGTTTTCTTTAATGTCAGTTAATTGTGCATTTATTCTGTTTTCAATCACGTGTATAAATTTAAGTTTTAGAGTAGCGTTAAATGCAAACAATCTACAAATTCAAACCTTAAAACTGCTAGTCAGAGCCACAGAGACCTAAACGCATTTATTCGCACATACTGTTGAATGAAGCTTTGTGAAGAAAAAGCCTGACGGTATCACAAACTGCCAGCAGAGCGTCTGCTGCATCTGCGTTCAAGATTGCATAGCAAAGCACATCACTCAAGTTCAAGGCCCGATGCCAACGCCATAGTGCACCACACATAACAGCCCACCTACAAGAGCGAAGATGACGGCAGTTTCCTAACAGGGTATTCCTTTGCAACTCTCTCAACTCCTATCCACAAGCTATCCTACCGTATTGAANTGACGGCAGTTTCCTAACAGGGTATTCCTTTGCAACTCTCTCAACTCCTATCCACAAGCTATCCTACCGTATTGAAGAGGCATCAACCCAGTCTATATTCCCACTGCCAGCAGCCCCAAAGACCAACAAAGATGGCCAAAAAACTCTCAAAACAAAATTAAATTCTCAGAAATCCTTGTCGAGATGAGGACATCTCATGTCGTTAAGATGGAGAGAGATGTTATGATAGCGTGAACAGGCCTTAATTCAATGGCCAGCCTGAACACGCCATCACTCATGAGCAGCAATCAGGACAGCCAGTTGCCCCAATCAGGACTCACATTGCCCAAACCCCGGTAAGTAGGAATCCCCTCTACCAACCAGGGAATCAGGCCATGTTTGCGTTATGCCACGCCAATATGAGGGCAATGCAGGGTGGTGGCAGGGGTCTTTCTCCATGTGATGCTGACTGAGATGGAAGTCACAAGAATCCTGCTGTGCCGACCTCCGTAACTCTTCTTACTTCCATCAGCCTTTGGATGCTTCTCAAGGTAGGACAGTTACAATATACTAACGTTGCTCTCAGTAAAGGAGTAGATGTCGTTAACTTAACAGTGCTCCCCCAAACTTATAGTATTTTATGTAATCTCCAAATCTTATATTATATAGCCATATAGTATAGTCTATCTCATATTAGAAGGCCACGTTGTGACAGTCGGTGAGTGGCAACTTGACGTATATGAAAACAAACAAAGTGCCATTTACAAAATCCTGTATCAGCTGATGCACGAACGAACAGAAATTAATATTATGTTGGCTATTCTGAGATTAGTGCCAATGCACATCAGACAAGCGGAAAATACGCAGATAAGAAAGAGTTTTTAGAATAATTAATACATTTTATTTTACGTGATCATAAAACAGCAGTTTTTAGTTTTAGAAACTAAACTTTGTGATAAAATAGTAATGTATAGGTGTTCAAAATGAANAAAACAGCAGTTTTTAGTTTTAGAAACTAAACTTTGTGATAAAATAGTAATGTATAGGTGTTCAAAATGAAATTCACAATAAAACAACCAATATAGAAATGAAACTCAACCTTAAAACCTTTTTCACGTAGTATCCTGCCCTCTCCAACCCCGCTTTCCTTACGTGCTTGATATTAATTCCAAAAGCATACAGAAATATTGCATAATATTGTTGAATTATTTTCTCTAATAATTTGACGAAATATATTTGAAATACGTTTAGTTCCCAGCCAGTAATAGAACAACAGTCTACTTTATAAAGACGCTATCTATTGTCGAAAAGCCTGTTGTGCGCGTCATCTATTGGTTCTTTTGCGAATTATACGCCATATTGTTCTCCGAAAACCCATTTCCTTGTTTCCGAAGAAGTGGGACACAGCACTCTTNTGATATTAATTCCAAAAGCATACAGAAATATTGCATAATATTGTTGAATTATTTTCTCTAATAATTTGACGAAATATTTTTGAAATACGTTTAGTTCCCAGCCAGTAATAGAACAACAGTCTACTTTATAAAGACGCTATCTATTGTCGAAAAGCCTGTTGTGCGCGTCATCTATTGGTTCTTTTGCGAATTATACGCCATATTGTTCTCCGAAAATCCATTTCCTTGTTTCCGAAGAAGTGGGACACAGCACTCTTGCCGCACCAGCACATCATACCTGTAATGTGTGTTGCACTCACGTCTTCCCGCTGCCCCCCTCTACACGTTCCTGCCCTTCCAGTTACATTATGTTTACAAACTACCCTATAAATGCCCTCCAAACTCCTTTTCGAAGCTTCTCTCGCCGCCTGCCACACCACCCAAGTAGTTCACCAATTGCCGCACGAAGCATCACCTCCTGGACAACATCATTGCCATGTGGCCGATCAGCTGATGGCGGAAGGATATGTAGTCAGATGTAAACAGTGGTGCAACTTTCGCAGAGCTGTCAAAAAGTGGCCTTATTTCAGATATACTATAACCTATATTACGAAATGGGAATTATGCTGATGCTGACCCTTTTCTGCCCGCTTCTACCCCAGTAGAGTGTAGCCTTACCCAGGAGGTCAAACCTTACGTTTCACGTGAGAGNTTGTGCGCGTCATCTATTGGTTCTTTTGCGAATTATACGCCATATTGTTCTCCGAAAACCCATTTCCTTGTTTCCGAAGAAGTGGGACACAGCACTCTTGCCGCACCAGCACATCATACCTGTAATGTGTGTTGCACTCACGTCTTCCCGCTGCCCCCCTCTACACGTTCCTGCCCTTCCAGTTACATTATGTTTACAAACTACCCTATAAATGCCCTCCAAACTCCTTTTCGAAGCTTCTCTCGCCGCCTGCCGCACCACCCAAGTAGTTCACCAATTGCCGCACGAAGCATCACCTCCTGGACAACATCATTGCCATGTGGCCGATCAGCTGATGGCGGAAGGATATGTAGTCAGATGTAAACAGTGGTGCAACTTTCGCAGAGCTGTCAAAAAGTGGCCTTATTTGAGATATACTATAACCTATATTACGAAATGGGAATTATGCTGATGCTGACCCTTTTCTGCCCGCTTCTACCCCAGTAGAGTGTAGCCTTACCCAGGAGGTCAAACCTTACGTTTCACGTGAGAATGGCAGAGCCGTGACCCGATCAGAGGGCTCTGTGCTCTACTGGCCTTGGAAGAGTTGAGTCAATAGGGGCGCAATCTGGTGATGTTTTGGACTTTTGCGGTGGGGTCCTTCTATGCTACACAGTGTGGAAGTGTACCACCACGGCACTTTCTTTTTGACCTCCGTGGTGTACGTTATTGAGTGCAGGTTTTCCCTAACTCTCCCCGTATGCTACCTCTTTGTGTGTGGAAGTAATATTACTTTTAATATTTATTTATAATTCCTTCCCTCCCTTTAAATCTCTTTTACTATCTTATACTATATTACTGTATTGATTAATCTGTGCCATTAATTATTCACCAATATATATTGTCATTCATTTTTAATAACATTTATTCATTCAGAGTTTTATTTGCGTACACAGCTACCTGTATATTACGCTTTACTTTCAAAACAGTTATTTAACTACATCATTGTAACATAAGTTAGCATACAGCTATTGCCAGAGAAATATTTTTGCTAAAGCCAATTCAGAAATATTAAAGCAAGTCTCAACATACAGTTTCCTAGGTCGGACACACCCTCTCAAAAAAAAAAATTAAATGCTAGATTTATTTTATAAATTAACCTACCCTGCTATAAACCATAGTGTCCTATTAATCTTTAAAGAGTAATTATAATTAAGGTTTTTAAACATACTGTGAAGGCATTTTGTTAAGACATTTCTTTGAGAGTTTCAAAACAACGCTTCCGCATGTAATGGCCAGCAGCAACCAGTTTGACGTCACAAACCCTCTCTTCTACAGTCCCTCCGGAATATGACGCAAACAACGGCCGCTATAGCAGTAGATCTGACATCCTACGTCAGGCGTGCACGTGATTCCATCACTGTCAGCTCTATCGTTCATACAGCTCACTGGTAATATAACGCTAACCACAGGTAAACCATCATTTTTAAAACATACCACTGACACCTTACACCCTGCAGGCAACAATAACATTTTACACAAATATACGTAACACACTTCTCATACTTTACTTTCATACGTCAGAGTAGTTTCTCAACACTTAATATCTTTTAAAGTTAAACAGTGAATACTAGGGGGCCACCAACAAAAAATTTTTACATCATAATAATATATACAAATGAATAATAAGAAAAAAGTTAGTTAAAACAACAAAATATTTTTAAGCAAAAAATATGTATCAGAATTTTTTTAATTTTTGATATATAAACAATTAATTTCATGTATAAAAGTATAGTATATAGAGTCAACTCACAATTGTAACATGACGATACAAAAAAAAACAAACAAAATATAGTCATTATTCATTTAATTAGNATACTAGGGGGCCACCAACAAAAAATTTTTACATCATAATAATATATACAAATGAATAATAAGAAAAAAGTTAGTTACAACAACAAAATATTTTTAAGCAAAAAATATGTATCAGAATTTTTTTAATTTTTGATATATAAACAATTAATTTCATGTATAAAAGTATAGTATATAGAGTCAACTCACAATTGTAACATGACGATACAAAAAAAACAAACAAAATATAGTCATTATTCATTTAATTAGGACAGTTATTTCCATTGTATTAAAAAAAATTATTTTAGTACAATATTTATTATTATACAATAAAACACATTTACAGATATAATTTATACTTACATTAACAAAGATTGTGTAATCAATATTTCTTACTATGATAAATAATTATTGTTTTACAGGATGTAGAATCAAACCAGTGTACTAGTATATACTGTAGTAGAATATACATATCATTATGTTAATTTTTTAAGTTTCCTTCTATTCCCTTCTTACATATTGAAACGTAGTAGAAAAGCAGCTGCACCATCGTTTTTTTTTTTCATGCGTAATGAAAGTTTAAATAATTAATTAAATAACATGCTACGTTTCGATACCATCCTATCCATATTCTACCACCGTGACATCACAAACACTTCAGTAGATTAGTTTAAATTATATTGTATTGTTCTGTCTGTAGTGTTTTACCATATGTATTTTTATTTTCCAAGGTTAATACTTTTGCAATTCAGTTTGTTTCTATTGTAATTATTAATACAGTATTTTTTTTTAATTTTTAGTCCTTACAAATAATTTATTGTAATGAACGATTCACACCACTTAGTGTTAGTGACTCGCAACCTCAAGAAAGGCTGACGCTTTCGCGAACCGCCAGCGAGGCGTCTGCTGTGCCCGCATGGAAGACAACTTTGCATACCCCAGCGGAAATGAACTTCATGGCTCGCAAGGCCACTGCAAACACACAGCGCAGCGTTTGTTCGGCCCACCCGAGGACTGCACGAAAGCAATTAGCAGTTCCTTACACTTAGCTTCTCTGTCTACTATAATTCCTTTCAAAAAAATTTCCTACCTTAATGAAGAGGACTTCAACCCGATCCATATTCCTACTGCCACAAAATGAACCCCGCAACTATCAATCATCTACATAATCCACACGGACTCTAGTGCGAGATGGGGGCATCTTGCTAGTGAACCTTGGGGGAATTGTTTCTAGTAGTGATCAGGCCTTAGCTGGGTGGCCTGCCTGATCACACCTTCACTTATTTATCCAGGACACTGGCAGTGATTGCTGAAATTAGTTATGAAATTGCAAACCACAGAAACCTCCTCCACCAGCCAGTAAACGGGGACAGCGCAGCCAATATAGGGCGTCGACTTTCACCATCTTAATCAACCTTCGGAATCATGAACAAGGTGGGAACTCTCCAATTAGACTTTACACAGAATGTGGCTTGTTAAATCTTTATAATTTAATATAAATTAATACTTCAGTATATTTGTATGGCTCCCCCAGGGAATACTTCATACTGTTTATATTGAAATAATATTGTACAACCTTAATGTTAAATAAACCCCTTTTATATAATGTTCATTATGTTACTCTTATCAATAACTTGCATTGCCCCTATAGCCCCGTTAAGGTATGATGAACCATAAAATCATATCAAAACACTACCACTTTGCTATGAGTTTACGCATTATTCTGCATGTTAAATCTCACTTTCTGCGACCTGATTCGGAATAAATATGCATCGTGAATATTTTGGAAACTAAATAAAGTGTAAATAAAAGCAATATTTGAATGTGACTATATGGGCTTGTTTGCTCAGTGAGCATGTTGGCAGTAACCACTTTCAACTTGGTCAGCAAGTGACCACTGGTGCACTGCCACAGCCTTACAGGCTTAGCAGCGACTTCTCCTTCTGGGAGGATAAGGCATCAAGAGTTAGGTACCAGAATGGCCTAAAGAAAATTTAAATTCTTTCAGAAGACTCATTTACTATCATGTATAAACTGTATTCAGAAAAGAAAGAAACCAGCTTCGACTATGGTCTAGAGCTGATGAAAGCTGGACATGTGGTAAAATAGCAGACTGGTTGAATACCCTCCTTTTGTGTATGGTGTACCTAGCAGAGGGCTCTCCCATGTTATGTCAGTAGATCATGTAGCAAGGTTGGCGGCAGTATGTGTGTCTTTTCACACGTGGGACCTTTGGTTAGGGGTCCGATGTATACTTTAATGTAGATTATACTCTTAGTGGTCAAGATTCTTCTGAGTTACACAAGGTTTATGGCAAATATTTAATTTTATTTATTATTAGGGTTAATTGGGATGAGAAGAAAAACAAATGGCTTTGCTACATTAAGACAAATAACAAATAGAGCTGATTGTAAATGGACACCAAGTAGGAGATTACTTCGGGTCTTGCCTGTTGTGAACACTACAGCCTGTGATTATACTGCAAGAATACAATTTGGAACTTTTCCCTTATTTGAATATTATGGATTTAATATAAGTTAAATAGTAAACACAATGATTTTAAGTGGAATACTAAGTTAATTAGCCATGTAAATATATACTGAACAACATGCACAATAACTCTGTCATAGAGAATGGTTACCACCCTACTATTGGCTGGCAAGGGTGTCTTGGGTGGCTAAACAAGCAGGGACCAATACATGGTGAGCTATGTGTTGGAACAGCGTAATCCAGATTGAATGTGCCTGTTTGTTGGCAAGTCAGAAGCACAAAAAACACCCCAACCTTTACTCAAGTAGATGTTTGCAGGGCAAACCCTAAGTTGCCAAGGGAACAGCATGGTAGGCACAGGTTGGCGAGGGGCGATGGGACTCCTGTTGCAAGGCATTTGACTGTCGCAGGCAAGCCACTGCATGTAGTACTGTAGTGAGAAATAACGGAGTTGCATAACGTACTGAAGAGAGCTAACATGATTAGTGCAGCAGGAGCACAACATTGTGGCCTGAAGACCAGCTGGTGAACAACTACTCATTTCGACAGCGGAGAGGAGAGTCCATTATATGTAGTCCGGCCAGGGGAGAGCTAGGCAGTAGAGGTGTAGAGGGAGAGAGAGAGAGGGCAAGCCACCCCTCTGCATGGCTGAGCTGCACTTTCATGAGCTCTAGAAGCGTGCAGCAGGAGGGGTGGAAATTATGTACCTGCCAGACTTGAGAATACTGCTGCTGTACAGGTTGCCTGGATACAGGCAACTGCAGCACATGCAATCAGTTGGACTCTTATAGGGCGTGGATATCTTGGCATGTAACGGCTTAATGGTTCTTGTTTGGGAGAGGAGGGGGGCACTGTGGCAGAACAGGAGCTACATGGAGTAACTATGTCACCAGTGGTGCTCAAGATATCCTTCCAGTACAGAGTAGAGGAGGGAAGTAGAAGATCAAGGCTCTTGATTCATTTTTACCCTGCCCTCAAGACCCTCTATGACCTTCATCTCCTGAACCTTTCTTCGGTAGGAGTCATTGTGCAGGACCAGCTAGTAAATGAGGCCCTCTAGTCCTGAGCACTGGCCTCAGAAATGTTGAGATAATTTTGATAGCCTGGTTTATGTTTGGAATTGGTTGATGTTTGAGGTGTAATTTTTTCTGGCTTCTAATTTCTTTGTGCTATCTAAGCCACTATAATCAGTCAGCATAGTGCAAAAGCTGTCCCTTCTCCACATTCCTATGTTGGTGGTTGGACTGGGTTTCAGATTGGTCTAGCAAGAGCCATCAGCCAAAGTGCAGAAGAACAACTAAGTCCATGTGTTCAAGACTTGCTAGATGGCACAGGGATGAAGGTGAATTTTGGTGATGCATTGGAGGTCCAGTATTCTGCCAAGCAACTTACAGGCCATCATCTGGGCAAGGTATATTTCAGAAATGCTAAAAGAGAAAATAACTATTGGTAGTAATAAAGAACTGAACGTGTGTGTAAATTTTTCAAATTTAATATTTTTTAATTCTGCTATTATGATTTCATGTTGAATCACTTATTGAAATATTTAAATATTTTTAAACAATTTCATGCAAAAATATATTTCAAAAAATTATTTATTGCTTTATTTCTGATAAAATTATGGTTTGTAGCAGGGATGCACCCAGGATTTGGTTAAGGGGGGCACAAGTCCTTAGAGTATTACTGCAAAATATGTTCTTGTAGGTAAATACTTGACTAAGCTGTTAACTTTTTACAACAGTTATGTTTAGAAACATATGAATATAATTCTCGTGAGCTGCAACCTTTCAGCATAAAATCAAAAGAATTAACTTGTAATTTTAGTCATTTCTTTAAATTTTTTATTATAAGGGACAAACAATTGTTTTACATAAAAAATTAATCAAAGAATTGGAGGAAAGAGTTTATATTCAAAAATCGTCTTAGTTTGCATCATCTCACTCAATAATTTTAATATCACAACTACTTCACTCACTACAGTTTCTTACTGGTGTATTTACAAAACTGCCCGACAGTATAACTGTATTTATATATTTTCATGCACATTTACTGTATATGGAATCAAGAAAGCAATACATATACACATAACCTGTTAAAAATTTTGATTGCAATGAAACAAAACAGCATCCTACAATTTAAATGAAGGAACCAGGTAACTATTTTTAAACATTGCCTTTAGTTTGCTGCAAATCACTAAATAATTTTATTATAACAGAATTGAAAATACACTCANCTATTTTTAAACATTGCCTTTAGTTTGCTGCAAATCACTAAATAATTTTATTATAACAGAATTGAAAATACACTCATTGCATTTTCTTATCAGTACACACAAACTCATCTAACTCTATAAGTATTATAAATTCATAGTGTGTTTTTAAAACTGTAACTTGTACAGAATTTGGTAAGTATATGTTTACTATGTTTTCGGTCTTATACAGTGGTTAACACTGTAGGTACGAGGGTTATTTGGAAAGTAAGGTCCGAATCGCCGTANCTATTTTTAAACATTGCCTTTAGTTTGCTGCAAATCACTAAATAATTTTATTATAACAGAATTGAAAATACACTCACTGCATTTTCTTATCAGTACACACAAACTCATCTAACTCTATAAGTATTATAAATTCATAGTGTGTTTTTAAAACTGTAACATGTACAGAATTTGGTAAGTATATGTTTACCATGTTTTCGGTCTTATACAGTGGTTAACACTGTAGGTACGAGGGTTATTTGGAAAGTAAGGTCCGAATCGCCGTAGCTAATTGAATGTCACGCGAACATTGTAACGCGCATATGCACCGACTCCCGGCATGCCTTGCTTGTCAAACGACGCCTAATGCATTGGCATTGTTGTAGTGTCAGTTCAAAATCTTTAAAGCAATTGATCAGCCCGCCAACTGTGAAATACGGTCAGTGATTCGGTTTTTGACAGCAAGGAATGTTTCAGCAGCGGAAGTTCATGGACAGATAAGTCAAGTGTATGGCCCCAATGCGATGAGTGACAGCAAAGTGCGTAAGTGGGTGAGAGCTTTCAAGGACGGACGGGAAAATGTCCATGATGAACCGNACAAGATTTGGTCAAAGACGTGGACGAAAAGATTCGTGTAGATTGGCGATTCACAATTTCAACTTTAGCATTGGAAATTCCGAATGTGGGCAGTTATAGACTGGTTATCCTCACAGGCGGCAGACGTCTATGACTTAGGCATACAAAAACTTGTGGAACATTATGACAAATGTTTAAACAAATATGGAAACTATGTAGGAAAATAGAAAAACATGTAAGTAATTAAATAAAAAAAAGTTTTTTGAAAAAATTAGTGACGGTTTATGTTTTATAAGAAATCGGACCTTACTTTCCGAATAACCCTTGCATATGAGAAGCAATGGATTAGTCTTTTATATGAACATTCTTTTTTGTTTATTTTTGCTATTAATAAATAAAAACTGGCTAAGCGAATAAAGTGGTTTGGNAGGAAAATAGAGAAACATGTAAGGAATTAAATAAATTTGTTTTGAAAAAATCTGTGATGGTTTATGTTTTATAAGAAATTGGACCTTACTTTCCGAATAACCCTTGCATATGAGAAGCAATGGATTAGTCTTTTATATGAACATTCTTTTTTGTTTATTTTTGCTATTAATAAATAAAAACTGGCTAAGCGAATAAAGTGGTTTGGAAGTTGTCTCAGTTTTTGTTCTGTGTTAAAGTTTAAATTTCCTTTTGAATCAACGTAACAATTTTTGGCGAATTTCTGTTCTTTGTTACACAAAATTTGTCAGTGTAGCTTTAAAATTCTGTTACATTTGCTGTAATTATATCTTTGATGTGACACATTTTTATATAGGCTCATTCTGGAGGTCATGATGGGGTACTATCAGCTCAATATTGTATTGCTTAATGTGAAATGGAAGGTTGACATGGACGTCCATGCAGTAGCCGTACCATATCAATGCAATTGAAATTTTAATGGTAACCTTATGTGATTCAAAGCTTGCTATAACAAAGCAATTTCTTTTTAACTTCCTTTACATTTCCAAGTAACATACATCCCACGAAAGGAGACAAAATTTAATGGATTATGCTTACTATCATTTCTGAGTATANTGCTTAATGTGAAATGGAAGGTTGACATGGACGTCCATGCAGTAGCCGTACCATATCAATGCAATTGAAATTTTAAGGGTAACCTTATGTGATTCAAAGCTTGCTATAACAAAGCAATTTCTTTTTAACTTCCTTTGCATTTCCAAGTAACATACATCCCACGAAAGGAGACAAAATTTAATGGATTATGCTTACTATCATTTCTGAGTATANACATTTCCAAGTAACATACATCCCACGAAAGGAGACAAAATTTAATGGATTATGCTTACTATCATTTCTGAGTATACTTTAAAGAAATTTTTTTTTTTGTGGGGAGGTGGGGTAAATGCCCCAAATGCCCACCCTCTGGGTGCACCCCTGATTGCTAGCATAGTTAGTAATAGTGCAGTTTCAATATCAGAAAAATTTTACCAATCCAATTAATATTAATAACCTGTTGATTATGCACTTGTCATTATGATGGCAAGATACACCCTATTTGAAAGAGGTGGAAAAAGAATAATAGATTGTGTTCATTGAAAAGTAGTGTTCTGATTTTTTAATAGTATGTAATATCTCAGTGCCATGAAAACACTCTGCAGGTTGGCCCATGGAGTTACTTGATAAATATTGAACAAACAAAAATTTTTTTGGTTTCAGGAAATTGACAACAGTGTGGTGAATGGGAAAGGTTTGCGTGTGAAAGTTAAGAAAGATGTCTGGGAAGAATGCCTTGTAGGACTGTCTAAAGGAGCCAGACGCCTAATTGTGGTACCTCCAAATTCAATGGTTAGTCGGTGTAATTTCATTATTAGCAAAGCATACCAATATTTGTGTTTTGTCTGTAGCAGTGTACATGTCCTACTGATATCATTTCTGCTACATTTACAGACCTCATTGGTGTCATAATGCATAATGCAACACTAAAACAGTACTTCTGACATTTGTTGTGAATAAACCAGATGTTTTTTTCTTTCTCTAACATTTATTGTACATTATTTTTTTTTAATTATGATTATATGTTATTTTAATTACATTTTAAAAAGGAGACGGAAAACACAAGTACTCGTAAGATGGTACTGTGGATATACACGTGCACGCAAAAGTCGGACGAACACATTTTCCACGCAGGTGCACAGTTGCAACACCAGTGGTAGATTACTGTGATACTTGAAGCATGGAATCATAACCAACCCTAATCCTTTATGTGATGTATGCTCAAAGCATTAGTATTTATTGTCCATGCCACCTGAAAAGGTGCCGTGGCAAAAGTGTGTGAAACAACCATCGGGTGATTATTTTACTCGTGTTTTGTTTGCAGGGCATGTGGAAAGAACAGGTAGAAGTTAATTCTAGATTGGTATTAGAAGTGGAAGTCAGCCGTGTGAAAATAAGCAGTGGATCCAAAGAAAAAGTATCTTCGAGATTACCATCCTTGCANTAGAAGTGGAAGTCAGCCGTGTGAAAATAAGCAGTGGATCCAAAGAAAAAGTATCTTCGAGATTACCATCCTTGCACGATAGTGGAGAAAGTGCATTTGACTCCAGGTACAGCTCTCACAACCCATACATTACACATTGTATTTTTTGTGGCTGTTTTTTTCAAATGTGTCAGAAAAATATTTTTATGGAAGATTTGTTTCAATATGTTTGTGTATATGATTGTGGAAAACGGAAGTTTGTGGCAGTTAGGATATGTACTTACGATTTTGTTGATCCTGTAAATAAACCTGTACAGATATATTTATAGGATCAAAAAATACATCTGCCCATAGCACAGTTCATTAACAGCCAAGGTTATCTTTCTGTTAGCTCTTTCTTGGTCTGCTTTAAAGACTTTTACCAGCGTATTTCAAGTCAAACATTCTTNTAGAAGTGGAAGTCAGCCGTGTGAAAATAAGCAGTGGATCCAAAGAAAAAGTATCTTCGAGATTACCATCCTTGCATGATAGTGGAGAAAGTGCATTTGACTCCAGGTACAGCTCTCACAACCCATACATTACACATTGTATTTTTTGTGGCTGTTTTTTTCAAATGTGTCAGAAAAATATTTTTATGGAAGATTTGTTTCAATATGTTTGTGTATATGATTGTGGAAAACGGAAGTTTGTGGCAGTTAGGATATGTACTTACGATTTTGTTGATCCTGTAAATAAACCTGTACAGATATATTTACAGGATCAAAAAATACATCTGCCCATAGCACAGTTCATTAACAGCCGAGGTTATCTTTCTGTTAGCTCTTTCTTGGTCTGCTTTAAAGACTTTTACCAGCGTATTTCAAGTCAAACATTCTTNGAGGTTATCTTTCTGTTAGCTCTTTCTTGGTCTGCTTTAAAGACTTTTACCAGCGTATTTCAAGTCAAACATTCTTCTGGCATCCTCTCCCTTCCCTCTCTTTTGATATTCCTGTATCACCTCATTCATGCTTCTTCAGTAATCTCCAGCATTTCCTGTACATTCACCTTTTCTCATCCCAAATCATCTCTCTTGTGGTCACTGATATCATGCTTTGTACAAACTTTTAGATCATTGCCTAAATTTTTCTTTCTTTCTTCATAACAAGAATCCATGTTTCTGTTTTNTGCTTTGTACAAACTTTTAGATCATTGCCTAAATTTTTCTTTCTTTCTTCATAACAAGAATCCATGTTTCTGTTTTTGTGTGTCATTATAATAGATTATATATATGTCATTAAAATATATTTTTATACTTCAGTGGCATTTCTTTTTTCNTTTTGTGTGTCATTATAATAGATTATATATATGTCATTAAAATATATTTTTATACTTCAGTGGCATTTCTTTTTTCCATGCCAGATTCTTCACATATGTACTTGTAAAACTTATTTCCTTGTTGACTTCTCCACGTTATTTTTCCTTTCCCTTAAGAGTGCTTCATAGATACCTATAGCTCTCCACATATTTCAATTTTATTATGTTTTATTTCCATTTACTTCTTCTTTCTCATATGTTTTCTTGCCATCACCTCACTGTTGTAGTTACTAAACATCATGCCACACATTCTCACTTCATCTTTCCACACATCCAGCTGCACTTGTCCTGGTTCTTCCCATTTCAAATATTTTTTTTTTCCTATTCTGTGAGAGCCAGACTCAAGGAAAGTTGGGTGGATATTTTTTTGGGAAGTAGATTAGTAGAGCAGTTAGAGTGGAACACATAAGGCACCTAAATTNCCAGACTCAAGGAAAGTTGGGTGGATATTTTTTTGGGAAGTAGATTAGTAGAGCAGTTAGAGTGGAACACATAAGGCACCTACATTAGGGTTGTATGCAGAGCAGAGATATATACTGTATACTCTCTTTTAATCGGGCTTCTATTAACCATTTTTTTAACTCATCCATTTATTATTATATATATAATATATGTACAGTAAACTCTCCCTAATCCGGCGTTCTCTAATCCGTCGCTCTCTCTTATCCGGCGGTCCCCGGGNTATCCATTTATTATTATATATATAATATATGTATATCCAAATATTAATATTTTCCACAAATTTTTTTTAAACTGGTTTAAAGTATGAACTGCTGGTGTGGGGTGGACAGACAGCTCTACTGGGTTTCTTTGAATTCAAATGTTTAAACTTGACGCACCACGAGCGACATCGTAACACTCTCTTCTAGCCTCGTCACAGCTGCGGCCCCCCCAGCAAAAACATTAGGCCATACATGCCACAGGCACACTTTACTTGATGCTCAGGGAATGATTGCACACAGGCCCACTGCTGCCACCTCCTAGATGGCATCTCGCATCACACCCAGGCTGCTTTCACCCCTCCGGATGCTGGCAGTGCAGGGGACTGCAGCCCAGTGCTTGGCCGCCATCTGCCATTTTTGCAGCTCCTGGAAAATTGTACGGTTCCTGTGAAATAACAACAAAACGTAATTCTGCAACAACTGGAAACGTGACCAAAATATTTTTTTCCTCTGGTGTCCGAGTTCATCAAGCATCCCAAGGACCTCTGAAATGGCTTAACGATCACTATCAATCGATAACAACCGGGACCGAATATTTAACGTGCCCTCCGGAGCCCGAAAGCGCTCTGATGTTATGTCATTAAGCGTTCACCCATCCAAATGTGTGCCGCTGGGAACGTTGCTTAACTTTGGCAATCGATTGAAATCTCTCAGTCAAGAGCAAAAAGTAGTACCAAGGTACACTTACTTCTAAACTACAACTTGATGAAACTCACGTTTTGATTTTCATACATCAACGCTGGAAAACGGAAATGTGGTAACTACGCGATAGTTGCACAGATACACTCCAAAAACGATACCCTACTTCTTGGCAATCGGGTAAAAAAATATTTCCTTCCTTTTGGGTTGCCGTAATCAGTCAAAAACGTAGGCCAACATAGGATAATTTTATAATTCTGTTTTCACATAAATGAACTGTCTTTTCCCAATTTATTTATTAGTGTATCACTGTAAAACTCAATTGTACCCGGGCGAAGCCGGGCCGGTTCGCTAGTCTTGTATAAATGTAGTATCTGCCTGTTGAGGCGTACCGAGGTGCCTTTAATAATCATGTACATCTCCAGTGAAGGATGGTTTTTATCTCTAGTAACAAAATGTAAGGGGTTCAAGATTTTTAATTATAATCATAGAATTTTAAATTTTTTTGTACTTTAAATAATATAAATGATTTAGTTAAATTGTATGTTTTAAATTATAACAATTTGTTTTTTATTTTGATCCCTTTATGGGAAAGAAAATTACATTACATGAGCTATTTAAGCATTATAATAGATAAAGCTCCACTAATATGTAATTAACTTTTATTGTGTTATTAACGGTTATTGGTTTATTAAAACTATTAATTACTATTGCTCTCTCTAATTCTTTTTATTTACTTTCTTTGTGTTTGTCCTTATTTATGTTTGTTTGTTAATGTGTATTTGTCAGTGTTTGTTCTTTTTTTTTTGTATTTGTTCTTTTTTTTATGTTTTTATGTGTGTGTCATCCTGTTAATGGATTTACACTGTTGAGTGCTTTCAACCTTAAATAAATAAATAATAATATTAATTATTATTATTTATGTTTTTAAGAAGGAATTTCATGNTGAGTGCTTTCAACCTTAAATAAATAAATAATAATATTAATTATTATTATTTATGTTTTTAAGAAGGAATTTCATGCTTGATAAGCTGTACTAAAAAAGTAATTTTTTTATTGGTATTGATATTATTTTTCTTCTTCTTTGCTATGATGACCTTATGTTGGCTAAATTGAAAAATGTTGCCAGTGCGGATGATGGCAGCATCAAGGCAAGAGGAGCATCCATTTCGGAAGCTCTTTCTAACAGTCCCAAGACCAACAAGGCTAGCATCATATCTCGCATGGCGAAGATGGGACAAGCAACACTGCCATTGAAAGGTGCTATTACGTGTAACCCCAGTGACTCTGAGGAAACAGAGGTCAGCTCTTTATAAATTAATAGTATGTAAGCTAGTTTATGTATGATATAACTTTGTTTTAACATTTCTGAAGGGATCAAAGAATTGATACTTTGCATATGAGAAAATTATATGACATGGTCATTTCCTATTAAAAAGCAGGTTTGGAAACCAAATTAAGGTACCATATTTAAGAGGACAATGTTGTAAGTAGAACTATCGTAACAGGATTCCACTTATGTTGTTTTATTTGTTAGATTACAGGTTAAATATGAGATGTGAGGTGTATGATTTATTTGCAGCTATTTGAATTACATGTATTCAAGAAAATAAAAAGTGTGGTTACAGTAGTAATTGAAGCCTTTAAATTTGGCTTCAATATCCGTTCTTTGACAGTGTGGAATCAATAAAATGCATTGGATGTGAAAATATCTCAAGAAATATTTACTAACAACATATTTTCATTTATTGGACATAAAAATTGTCATGAGCAGTTTAATGCTGTGTTTGGGGATATTTCATTTGATTTTATTTCACTTCAGATTATTATTTTTAAATTTTATAGTAATTTTGGCATGTGTGTGTGTTTACATGTGCACATTGCAGGAGTTCTCTGTTTGCAATTTTTTTTATTGTACTTATTGTGTGATCTCTTTTTAATGGTCCAGTCTGGGTTTGTGCTGCTAACTCCTGAGCATTTACAGAACACAATTTTAATTGCTGCTTTCAATATAATTTTGTACCAGGTGTTTTTAGTTCTCATTGCAAGGATAGTGTAAATTTAATACCTTTGTTTTTTGTGCTGAGAGTAATTCTTATTGTAAGCTATTGCAGTTTTCTGTTTTGTTGACTATTAAATTTGTCAGCCAGAGCCATGCCAACATCATTCTCTGCGTAAAAAGTTACAGTGCCTAATTCAGCCAAGCTCTTTCATTTTATTTGTGAATTTTTAAGAAGCTTGCTGTGTCTGAGTACGCTAAGATAGCTTGTTCTGATTCGTTTATTCAGAGCACTTCCATAAATTAATTTAGCAAGAATTTCAAATTTATTTTTATATAATAAATGAAGAATTTGAAAGTTTTTAATAATTGAAGCGCAGTAAACTTTTGAATTGAACAAGTAACAGGCTTTTAAACNAAATGAAGAATTTGAAAGTTTTTAATAATTGAAGCGCAGTAAACTTTTGAATTGAACAAGTAACAGGCTTTTAAACTCTTGTTTATTTTACACTTTTTAAAATTAATTTGGTTTTGCATACTTATTTTAATGTTAATAATTTTTTCAGTAAANAAATGAAGAATTTGAAAGTTTTTAAGAATTGAAGCGCAGTAAACTTTTGAATTGAACAAGTAACAGGCTTTTAAACACTTGTTTATTTTACACTTTTTAAAATTAATTTGGTTTTGCATACTTATTTTAATGTTAATAATTTTTTCAGTAAANACTTGTTTATTTTACACTTTTTAAAATTAATTTGGTTTTGCATACTTATTTTAATGTTAATAATTTTTTCAGTAAATTGAAAGCCGCTTCATTCGCAGTGTCATGTAGAGGACTAGTAAACTGCTTATATTTTGTATTATAATTGCTGCACATTTCAAAGAAATTTTCACTTAAAAATTATTTATTTTGATTTTTTGGGGAGTTTTTGCATTTCTCGAGTATTATCCGGTAATAAAACTAGTTTTATAACTGTTTTGTTAATTTTCACTAGTTAATGATACTTACCTTGGAAAACAATTAATTTTTTGACTTAACATGGCTGATGTGAACGTAGTTTAATTTGATTTTAGTAAAGTGTAGTATAAAATACACTTTTTTGTGTGGACCAGCCACCACATGCCCTGTTATGATTATCGTTATATGACAGAGTACGAATTGCAGTTGAACCCTAAAGACTTAATGGAGTTTATATGTTTTCCTTTTTTTCTTCATTGAAGTTGCCATCGATTCACCCACACCCCTGTGATATTCTATCTAGACAACAGAAGTTTTACTGGAGTAGCTTTATCTGGTCACAGTGGAATTCCACTTATTGCCAACACATCTGGAACTAGCTATAGCTCTTTTCTAGTGTACAATCTATGTTCAGTTACTATTTGTGACTGATGGGAACATCCCTGAAAGGATTTTCTCTAGTTTGCAGCACCAAGCTTTAAATATGGCATTTGTATTTGTATGGGATATCAGATACCTCCTTGCTTTTCCTGAAACTAGTCTGTCCCACCACAACCGCACATTACCCATGACCAGAGTTGCTCTCGTCAGTCTTTACCATAGCTTATAGCATGGGTTTCCAACCTTTCCATCACTCAGTACCACGCATTATTATGATTATTAGGCATACTACCCAAATACTGGGGATGGGAAGAGTGAATTAACAAATTTTTTTGCACATGTTAGTTGGATTTAGGGAGTTCTGAATAGAAAAAAANTGGGGATGGGAAGAGTGAATTAACAAATTTTTTTGCACATGTTAGTTGGATTTAGGGAGTTCTGAATAGAAAAAAAAGTAGAATTTTGGGAATGCTCTTATTTACAAAAACTAAAATTTTTAAAAAGTAGTTATGTACCACCAGTGGTACGTGTACCACCAGTTGGGAACTCCTGGATTATAGTGACANTAAATTTTTAAAAAGTAGTTATGTACCACCAGTGGTACGTGTACCACCAGTTGGGAACTCCTGGATTATAGTGACAGTTATTTTGTGGTGCTGCAAAGCTTCAATTTAACATAGCCAGCTAGAAACTCGCTGATGATGCACGAGCAGTTTCGTCAGTATGTGTTGTGATAGGAGGAGAGTGGAAGTGGACCAAAGGTGCTCCCGATGTCGGCCAAGCCTCGCAGCATGAAGTCTCGCTCTTCCGTGGCCGCCCCTGCTGCATCCGATACAGCATCAGGGGCAGCAGGCACTGTGCCCCAGTCCATCGCTGTGTATCATGGAGTTGGTGTGCCTTGGCAACAAGCCCAGCATCCTTCGCATGCTCAGCAGTTCATGGTTAGTCATGCTATACAGCTTTATATAACATTAGCAGATTTTTTGATGAAGAATGTTTCATTGTCCTGTTAACGTATTTTTNTCATGCTATACAGCTTTATATAACATTAGCAGATTTTTTGATGAAGAATGTTTCATTGTCCTGTTAACGTATTTTTAAAAATGTCTTCGTCTTATGACTAGAGGTCTCGAAAAGGTGGTTTTATTTTTACTCAAATCAGGTGTTACNTTTTTTAAAAATGTCTTCGTCTTATGACTAGAGGTCTCGAAAAGGTGGTTTTATTTTTACTCAAATCAGGTGTTACTTCTTTAGTTTTCTATTAAATATCATGCTTCATTCAAAATTTTGAAAACTAGATGTTATGTTACTAGTGATGGGTTGAGTCTCGAAAAATCGAGTCAAGTCAAGAAAGATTGACTAGTGACTTAAGTCAACAAAAATTGACTCGTGTCTGGTTTTTTACAAAAGACATCGAGCTTCTGAACATGCAAGTCGAGTCACAGTGCTTTTGGGNTACAAAAGACATCGAGCTTCTGAACATGCAAGTCGAGTCACAGTGCTTTTGGGTTATAAACAACAAATATTTGCACCTAACAATTACCTTTTGTATCTCGTGAAACAATAATTTTACGTTGCTAAACTGCAAAAGTTGCGCCGTAATGAAAACAACTCTGCAAGATGTCTTGACACTTCGTTGACGTTTGTGATGTTCGGCTGTGTGATAACATCTGGTGGGTCTTATATTCGTGATTTGAGCATTTTGCTTCCTCTTTGCCAGGAGACTTCAGATAACGGGACCCTTGTCATGGTTGACAGGTACAGTCTCAGCACGACACAACCATAGGACACACTGTATTTAAACATGAAAAGCCTTTGTCTCATGGCACGTCACATCTTCAGCAGAAATATGCATAATGGTAAACTTATCATAATTTTTCTCATGTAATTACTGTTTTAAAAACATGTTTTAAAAAATCTGTAAGGTAACAAAAACTTTAAATGTTGACTGCTTGTCCGCTCACCGGCGGCATGGCGGTATGCTGACGGACCAGCCTGAAAGCTACCCTCCCCCTCCACCCCTCTAACAGTTTGACGCAATACGCATACTGGCATAATAATTATTTGCAATAATTATTTACGACTCCGCCTCATCTTAATGTGAGGTTACATCACCCCGAGGAGCGGGGTTTTAACCCAGGACGACTTGCTTACAGAGCCAACCTGCAGGCCCATAGGCAGTGACAATGACATTTAAGAAATGCCAGTAAGTGTAGTGTCAAGTATAAATATTGATATTGTATAGTACAGTGAACAAGTAGAGATTGCAAAATAAATTATCCAGTAAGCCGTAAAGGCTTCGTAAAAACAGTGATTGTGTAAATAGTTAACGTAAAGTAAGGGCCATAAGACACAATGACAGACACATCATAATCATAAATCTAGTGAGAAAAAGAGACCGTAAGTGTAAATCCAGTGGACAGGAGACAGTGAGCATCCTTACGCAAATTAAGTGTGGAACATTGTGACCGAGTANCGTAAGTGTAAATCCAGTGGACAGGAGACAGTGAGCATCCTTACGCAAATTAAGTGTGGAACATTGTGACCGAGTACTCCAATAAAAACACTCCTACCTGCTGAACAGCAAACCTGAACCCATGGCTTATCCGCGAACTCTCCCCAAGGGAAAGACAGCACGAACTGCATAGGAAGGAAAGACTAGGAACAGGTGGAAGCCTGCCTAACAGAAACTGTCTAAAATGAAATTAAAATAAATTATAATTGTAAATAATTTAAAAGTGCCATTATCTGTCTTTTTAGTGTCTCGTTTTTTTCTTAATTGTAGGTGACCCGAACGTATTTAGTACGTAAGTGTAAATAGGATTTCAGTGTAACTCATGTAGCTTAGGTTAAGTATCAAATCCCGGGGACATAGGTTCAGAAGGCCTTATGGCGCCCTCCCTAGAGTCTAACCTGTCGCATGTAAAGTGAACTTGCCCTGCGACCCATAGGAGGCTACACAGCAAACTGCTTTTAACATGCCTTTAGCGCCAAGACAGGCAGAAAGATAGATTCACCACACACCCATTTGAGTTTGGGATTGTAAATACCCTACTTGCCCCAGTGATAGTTTTGCGTGCATGCCGGATAATTTGACTTTTCAAGTTAAAACTGTAAATCCTGTGTACGTAACCACATCGCAGCCATCAGCTGTTTTTTGTTAGTGTCACACTTTTTCACTTTCCTTAAAGGGCCACGAACACACACCCGAAACCCCTGTTANTCAGCTGTTTTTTGTTAGTGTCACACTTTTTCACTTTCCTTAAAGGGCCACGAACACACACCCGAAACCCCTGTTATTCCCCTTCCATGCAACACAACTTCCCAGGGGGCTGAAGCCATTAGCACGCCACCTGCCAAGCGACCGAGCGGAAGAGTGAGAGAGAGAGAGAGAGAGACAGAGCAACCAGGAAAACCAGCACCTTGCAGAGAGCGCACAGAAGAGCGACCGAGACAGAAGCAAGTACCGCACACATTAAAGTGACAGTCCGACATAACCTACCCACCAAAATTTACGTGATGATTCTACGTTGCAAGAGAGGAAGGGGCGATTGACGAGTGACAAGTATATATACCTTTTTTTTGCTGTAACTATGTATCATTACTTGCATGCTACGTACCCTACAAGTGATAACAACCCTGAATGCCAGCTACCCAAGCCTGCATTACGTCTCCTATAATAAGGTGGATGCCTGGAGATTGTACTGCACGTGAAGAAAGAATATATCAAATTGCCCCCGTCTTAAATAAAACCCAGTGAAATAGGAAAATACCAGTAGACCATG
Source organism: Clitarchus hookeri (assembly GCA_002778355.1). Classification (NCBI taxonomy): domain Eukaryota; kingdom Metazoa; phylum Arthropoda; class Insecta; order Phasmatodea; family Phasmatidae; genus Clitarchus; species Clitarchus hookeri. Next base: position 22,526 of record NQII01007367.1, on the reverse strand, counting down.
CCAGTGAAGCTGCGTCCGAGTTGTGCAGCCGATGCAACCCCCAAGGTCTACTTCCAGCCACCCCGAGAGATGGCAGCAGAGTACGGCTCCGCCTACGAGGGAAGAGCCACCCCCGTCGAAGCTACCCAAAGCCAGAAGACACCCGAGACACCCCCAGCTCAGGAGAATATATGTCCCTGCACCGCCTCAGAACGGCAGTTCACATCAGCAGCTCGCCTTCGCACAGGTCATGCCAAGGCTCTCTGCTCTGTTTGCTCTCTTCTACTCTCCTCGCAAGAGACTAACAGTTGATCACCAACTGCCAATGCCTGACTTCTTCAAGCATGTGCTGCAGAGCTCCAGAAGAGTTGTCTTCCCTCCCCCACGCCCCCTTACAACTGACACTTGCGTTAAACCCACACCCCATACTTCCCCCTGAAGTCCCTTCAGGAAACCCCCATCTTCAGTTAGGGTTTAGTTTATATCACGACTACCTAATTTGTTGCTCTGTGCTCTACTAGCTCGCCCTTCAGGCAAGGCTCTTCAAGGCGACAGTCCGCTTCACCTGTCTTTGCTTACCTTCCGAGAGTTAATCAGTGCCTTGGTTACAGTAGGAGAGTACAGGTCACCGTGTTTTATCCTGGATAGAATCAAATACGTATCCAGTTTAACTGCCATCTACTCTTTCTTGTGTGAATTATGCTTAGTCATCCCCTGTAAGCATCACCCCACAACGGAGAGGCAAGGAACAGCGGATTTGATACTGGTTTTGCCGAACTTGGTGTAGGACTGTGGCCTGTCCCCCCAAAAAGGACTTGACATACGTCACCAAAACACAACCCATGACAGCCACCCATACTGTGTACCAGACACAGAAAGGTACCTGGTGCACACGTATGGTAGAGACACGACAATGAGGCTAGATTCCCCTTGTCAGCTAACCCACTCCAGCCACAGCGTATAAACTTGCCAGAGGGAGTGCCAGGTCTGGCAAGGAAGGATCTACCCCTTCCGAAATAAACTCTGGCTAGGGAAATCGTTGCCTGCCACCCCATTGCGGAAGTGAACCATAATAGCACCTCATTCCTGGTAAATGCAGTTCACCCATAGGAGGGGTAGTAAGTGGAACGACAGGAAGGCAGCTGCCAACCTAGCTGGCAAGCAAGCTCTGCTTAAACAACCTGCCCCAGCCTTCAGCTACTTGACCCCCGGGAACGAGCTCACGCCGCCTGCCAACTGTTGAGGCCTCACCTTACAGTTTCCCCCAGTTACTTGTTTGGACGCCTGATGAAACTTCCTGGAGATGCACAGCCAGTCGTCGAGTTCCTCCACCTAGGCCTACCCCTAGAACTAGGCATCAAGCCAGTTGACGACGTAGAACCAGCACCAGTGGGCCGGAAACCCGGCAGCTGCAGCCAAACCAACCCTCAGCCAAGCTATCCAATAAACGTCGTCGCTACCAGCCAGCTGGGTCAGAAGAACCGACGCTAGACCTGCGCCGACGAGCACCCGACGCCCGACAGAGGGAGGTATGCCAGTGGTTCCGCCAATAACCCGCACACGCAAACCCATACTAGCGCAGCTATACTCCGTGCCAAGCCAGCGGCTTACCCGACCATCTTTATTCAAAGACACCATTAAGACCAAGCACCATATTTTACAGACCCCGCCACAGTAAGGTCTGCACCCCCACACCTGTGCCTCTGGTCTAGCACAGAACTAAGAAACCTAGAACTATAGAGACGCTGACGTGCTCCTGTCCCTAGACCGTCACGCATCAGTGCGGCCCTTGATCTTAATTTATCAGTTGAGTTTGCCCTGTACACATGTTGAGTTTGAAATACCTGATTTATGGACTCTGCTGGCACTCCCCCTAGGCCACCGTGACGCTGAGCGCAGTTACATTTTGATGCCTGCTGTAGCTTTGAAGGGCGAACTATGAGCCAATGTGTTAACTTACTGCCTGGTGGTCGGCAACCTGCTCGCCTTGACACTCGTGCGTGAAAGTAGGTGGACCACCCTCTCAGAGGAGGTCAAATGGACCAAGCAGGTACCAAAGGTGCATCTCGGCTGTGCACAGGGGTAGTTACCCCCTTCATCCAGTTATCTCATCCTGCTCCTTGCTCACCACTCACTTACTGCCCTTAAATACCACTGCAAACACTAGAATTGAGGCAGTCCACGGCCTCCCCTTTCTCCCAACAGGCATAGGATAAGGATGGATTTAGGGTACTACAGTTTGCTGGTGATACTTGGCCTTGCTGTATTCCTGTTATAGCAGCAAGTGTCTTCTGCCATTCCCACAATTGACAATTGTTGTGGGACAGTGGGCAGAGGGACTAGCCTCTCCTAACCCACTACAGTCAAATGATGTACAAATAGGAGGACAAGAGTTCCCCTCCTCTCGGCCAGGGCAGTACCTCCTCCTCGCTGAAGAGCTTAGCTCTGGTGATTTTAAATAGCAGTGGATTGAGGCAGTTCATTGGGAATCATTTTACAGCCTGAACTCCACCACCATATGCACAGATTTGGATCCAGAAGGGGGTCACAGGGGTCATGCCCCCCCACCAGACTTCGTTGTCATAAGAATTTTATTTAAACCACATAAATTAATGATCTGTAATACTGCAATGATTTTTTTATGCAACTACAATGTTTTTAGCGTATTAAAAAGTATTATATTACAACTACATAGTCACACCAATCGCCAAAAATTGTCTAAAAATCAAGATAATTGCCAGATTTCTGTTACTTGTTACGATTGTGGGTATTTGTATGGCAATGTTTTTGGCTGATTGCTTATTTATGTCATCTATTATAAGGTAGGTGTGCCAAAGGTGGCCCACTTAAGCTTCAACAGCATATCAAAACTTTCCATAAGAAATAAAAATCAGAAAAAATTATTTATATATACTACCACTAATGTGCAAGGAATATCAAGCACACTTCCATTAAAATTAAACTACTTTTGTGTTTATTTTTAGTTTCAAAAAAAGGAAAATTTTGGGCACCTTAGGAACACCTGTTGTTGCTCCACAAAGGTTACACGGCTGGGTAGAGCTTCCATTATCTGAACATACTGCTCCACTGATTTCCCTTCCTGCTGGTGGGGTAAATCCACGCCTGTTACCTCTTGCTCAGGCCCAGTTTCTATTAACTTTTTCCAGGTTAAGGACTTACATCTTGTAGCTGGTATCTATATTTCCCCTGATGACATTTTATTATTCCTCCTGCTCTGAGAGTCAGAACTGTCCCAGGATGAATGCCTCTCATAGTTTCTCTGCAATGTGGAGTTTGGTAGGGATAGTTTCTTCCCCGAGTTTTAGTTGTAAGGTGATCTCTCTATATATATGGAGACGGGCTCCCTCCTAAGCCACATAGATAATTCTCTATGAGACTTCTCAGATCAGGGGTTTTGGGACTCGTTTCTTTTTACTGGCCCATTGGTTTTTGCCGAAGCGTCCTTTCCAGTCCTAATGTTGCTCTGATACACTGGGCAGACCTTATGGAAGTGCCGGACAGTGCCAACGAGGTAGCATGGGTGGAGGGGTGGTTGCTGGACCAGTAATTTTTTTGTAAGATGCACTTTCGGCCAGAGTTGCCTTTACTGTATCCATTGGAGCGGGCCTACCCTTGGCCTTACTTTTTTCTGTCACAGCCTGTTCTTTAACTCATACCCTTCTAATTCTTCCAAGATTTCAGGCTCAGGGTTCTATAGGTGAGAACAGATCTCGGTCAACAAAAGTTAAGTAATCAGCTAAACGGCATCAAACTCGTCTCAGCCAGAGTGTACTAGGAAAATGTGGGCCTCGTGCCATATATAAAGTTCTGCTTCTTCCGCCTCCTGGGACTGGCCGTATAATTTATTGGTCAGCTACACAACCATGCATGGGTTTGAAAAAAAATAATAGGCTGTAAGCCTTTAGAGTTCTGTTCCCAGGTGGTTACGTACTCCCCGTACCATAGCCACCATTTTTCAGCAATCTCTCGAAGCATTATTTAAATTCAGGCATTGTGTAACCAGCATCTAAGAATACATCCAGTATTTTCTCTCCAGAAGACCTTATTTTCCCACCAGATTTTTTACCTCGCTCATTTGTCAAAACGTAGGTGACAATTTTTCTTTTATTAAGGCTATTGGCAAGTGCAAGGTCTTTTATCTCTTTCCCAACCCAGCGCTGTGTTTGTTACTTTTTGGGCAAGGTTTGAAATATTACTTCAAGTGAATTAAATTCAGTTCTGCGGCTCATTCAAAGTTGGTTTTAGTCCATGTTGGTTCTTTGCGGGGATGACCCACTGAAAATCAACTTTCTTAAATACGTAGGAAACTTTTCATAACCTCCAACCTCATAAATAAATAGGTTCCAAATATTCATAGGCATCTAAAATAAAAAAATAAAAAAACACATTCATGTTCAACAACTCACAATCATTGAGGTACTCTATGTTACATCAAGCAACATGTACATCTTTAAGATAGCCCTCCAAAGTGATGGGAATTATATGAGAAATCTTTTAAAAAACTAATACAATATTTTGTCATTTTAAATCATTTCCAACCAATTACTCATCAGGAGCTATACTAAAATAAAGTCGCACATGAGTGTGAAAGCCTCATTGCATTTCATCACTTCCTTCAATTGGAGTGTTTCCTATTTGTCATTTGAAATGTAATTGGATAAAATTTGCTGTCAACTGCTTACAACCACTTACTCTGTACATTCTAGTTCTTCGAGAAATTTTGTAGACTCAAATCAAATGGGTGGATATGCCATGGTCGAGATGTTGGAAATCCCGCAGACTCTTACAGTCAGATGCCACTTAGACCTGCTTGGAAATGAGATAATTAACAAGAAAGATTAAGAGTTTGCATTAGTGATGTGATGTGGCAGACGTGTTAACGACAGCATGTAACGGCACAGAACAGGGGCAGTGACATACTACTACGAGCCAAGGACGTCGCCTCGTGGTGCTTCAAAGTTAAGAGCCTTGGAATAAGAGAGATGCAAAGAAGAAGAAAATTGATGAAACATTAAATTTGGCTAAAATTGAATTTCTAACATAATATCTATTTCCAGAAGCTCAGGATAAACTTAAAATGTCACTATTAAGGTTTTAAATATAACTTTTCTAGGGTATTTCTTACCCTCAGACCTCCTGGTAACTTATCATTCTCTTACCACAAAAAATGCTATTTCTGGATTCAACATTGTTTTTATTGGAGATCCCGATCCCTCCAGTTCTCCCCTGATATGCATCAGGGTAGTTCTAGTTTTGCAGGCAGTTAAAAATTGCCTAGTGTCCTCTTGCGGCCTTCCTTCATATTTGGGTAGTAGTCCTCGCTCTGTAGTAGTGTATCTGGAGTCGTGGGAGTGCTCCCGATCTTCATTTGACTCTGGGCATGGCGTTTTGCAAATCTGGTAAAGGTAGGTCAGGCCAGTTATGTCCTGTACGCTGTCTGCCCACCCGAAGCATAGGTAGTGTGGGCATTTTTCGCATGCGATGCTGGGGTGGTCACACTTTTCTTGTCGCTTGCGGCAGTATGCGCATCTGTATTCCAACCCATCTCGGTTGGCCTCTTCCCAACCGAGGCAGATAAAGTGAAAGGCGCCGCTGCAATGAGTACACTCTACTGTGCCTACTGCGGTGCCGGCGCAGTCTGGTATGGTGTAGGGACTGCCAGTGACATTGCTACCCTCTAGGATCTCTTCGAGGTTGTTTTCCCTGGCCATTATCATTATAATCTGAGGTGGGCGCCACACTGACTTAAAAGTTACGAATGCCCCACGCTGGGCGCCAAGAAAGAGCTTGACGCCACTTCGGCTTCTGTGTGTCCCATTAACGGGGCTCTAATTAGGGCTGGTCCCTGTCTGACAGCACACTTTGCAGCCTTAGCCACCTTCTTTGTCCCAGCACAGTGACCAGACATGGGGGTAGTGATGTGTGCAGAAGGTACCTAGGCTAAGGGGTCTGTCTGGAATCTGTAGGCCTAGGCACATCTGGATAATGTTCAAAGTATTCGGTAGTCAAAGGGAACTCTAATCTGGCATGGTCTTCCCAGTGGGCCGGCAATGCACCCTGGTGCTGATGCCGTAAGGGTTTTTTCCCAGTTTACCTTCCTGCCAACAAGCAGTAAGTGGGGGCGACACAATCACTCACTCAAGTCTTACTATCGGGTTGAGGGTTGATAACTACACCCAATCTTAGAAGGGAGCACTGTCGTAGTCTTTTTGAGGAACTAGTCCACTGTCAGCCTGCAGTGCGAGGGGCGACACAATCGCTCAAGTCTCACCATCATGTTGAGGGTACTGACTTTCCTCATAAGGAACACTAAGTCCTCATCTGATTCTCCAGTGACGTCTGAGGGGTGGCCGACCGCTCGAGTCAGGCACACAGCTGGAGCTTCGGAGCTTTCCCTCCTCGGGCCTGGGAGGCCGGGAAAGACTCTCTATACCCTTGTCAAGGGAGTGCCCAGAAGAGCAGCGTGACCTGCTAGCAGCCAAGCAATAACAAGGAGTTTTCTTCCTTCCCTTATATAAGGGGGTTTTGCTTCGCTGTAAAGTCGTGCGCGAGTCTAATATAGGATTGGGGTAGATATGGGTAGCTGTGAAAGCAGAAGGCTAACTTGAAAGCAAGTGTCTTTATTGACAAAATGCCGAACACAGACTCCCGACCTATGTCCAGAAAAGCCTGACAGGCGGGGACCAAGTGTAAGGTATGGCACATGACTGAGACTAATTGTGCTGGCGCGTGGCGAGCACTGGCCAACTGCAAACACACTGAACATCGGAACTGTAGCGATAACTGGCTAGCAATGTGGCGCTCAGACTGGGGACTTACTCCGAGTCAGCTCTTGAGTAAGCGGTAACTGCCGTACGTAAGGAAGGCAACTGGACAAGTATCACAGAGTTCAGGCAGGGGAGCTACTCCAGTGAATTGCCCCAAGAATGGTTGATCTGCAGCCTATGTACTGCTCCGTGGGCTGTGATGAGTGAGGGGTGCATGGAGCGGCGAAAGAGTGGGGACAGCCATCCCTTCTGCACATCGAGGATGCGCATACGGTACCAGCTGGTCCAGCGCAGCCTTGGGCAGGGAGGTGGCCCACCCATTGTATTGGCGAGCGGTGGTGGCTTGCGGGCTACCTACTGGCAAGCGGCACACGCAGTACACTTCCATCGTTTAGGCATAGAGAGGATGTGGCGGACGTGTTAGTGACTGCGTGTAACGGCACAGAACAGGGGCAGTGACAGAGGTGCACGCCACTATGAGCCAAGGACGTTGCCTCATGGCGCGGCAAAGTTAAGAGCCTTGGGTTAAGAGAGACGCAAAGAAGAAGAAAATTGATGAGTATGAAACTTTAAGTTTCGCAAAATTTGAATCTTTAACCTAATATATATTTCCAGAAGCTCAGGTTAAACTTAAAATGTCACTATCAAGGTTTTAATTATAAATTTAATGGGATATTTCGTACCCTCAAACCTCCTGGTAACTAATCACTCTCTTACCACAAAAAAATACTCTTTCTGGATTCATCACTGTTTCCAATGGAGGTCCCAATCCCTCCAGCTCTCCCCTGATATGCATCAGGGTAGTTCCAGTGTCTATATCAATGAGATGTGGTTAGAAAATGTCTTCTCTGGATGCCTCACGTAAGGGCAAAACCTGTTCTTTCCACTGTCTGAAATGTGAATACAACAGATGAAAGTGTGTTATCTTGTAGCTTCCTTCACACCAAGAATGTTAGAATNGTGATGAGTGAGGGGTGCATGGAGCGGCGAAAGAGTGGGGACAGCCATCCCTTCTGCACATTGAGGATGCGCATACGGTACCAGCTGGTCCAACGCAGTCTTGGGCAGGGAGGTGGCCCACCCATTGTATTGGCGAGCGGTGGTGGCTTGCGGGCTACCTACTGGCAAGCGGCACACGCAGTACACTTCCATCGTTTAGGCATAGAGAGGATGTGGCGGACGTGTTAGTGACTGCGTGTAACGGCACAGAACAGGGGCAGTGACAGAGGTGCACGCTACTATGAGCCAAGGACGTTGCCTCATGGCGCGGCAAAGTTAAGAGCCTTGGGTTAAGAGAGACGCAAAGAAGAAGAAAATTGATGAGTATGAAACTTTAAGTTTCGCAAAATTTGAATCTTTAACCTAATATATATTTCCAGAAGCTCAGGTTAAACTTAAAATGTCACTATCAAGGTTTTAATTATAAATTTAATGGGATATTTCGTACCCTCAAACCTCCTGGTAACTAATCACTCTCTTACCANGTCAAGGTTTTAATTATAAATTTAATGGGATATTTCGTACCCTCAAACCTCCTGGTAACTAATCACTCTCTTACCACAAAAAAATACTCTTTCTGGATTCATCACTGTTTCCAATGGAGGTCCCAATCCCTCCAGCTCTCCCCTGATATGCATCAGGGTAGTTCCAGTGTCTATATCAATGAGATGTGGTTAGAAAATGTCTTCTCTGGATGCCTCGCGTAAGGGCAAAACCTGTTCTTTCCACTGTCTGAAATGTGAATACAACAGATGAAAGTGTGTTATCTTGTAGCTTCCTTCACACCAAGAATGTTAGAATCATAATCAAGTCAGTAATAAGATTAAAACTGAAATCTAANTATCTTGTAGCTTCCTTCACACCAAGAATGTTAGAATCATAATCAAGTCAGTAATAAGATTAAAACTGAAATCTAACATAGCAACGCAAGAAAAGTGGATGCATTAAAGTGTTTATTAGAATTATGCTAGTGATATGGTGTACCATTTCCTGTAGAGTGTTTTATAAAATTTAATGCACTCACTATGAACTGTGACACATTGACTTTGTAAATACCATGGCAGCATTGTGAATTGTAGAAACTCACTGTTGCAATCCCATTTATTAAGACCATCTCTCTTTAAAGATCCAGTTTGAGGAACCCTAAAAAAATTCTTTAAAAAAAAGTCGGAAATTTGAAGAAAATTAGCTGAAAAATAAGTTGCTACTAACACTATTCCAAGCAGTGCACATCTAAAAATAGATACCACTCCCATTTTGATGTATGGAGTTTGGGGTGGGTAAATATGTCAATTTTTCCAAACCCTCTATTCAGACAATCCCTCACTAAGAACCCTATTCTTGGAAACAGTGAGGGGTCTTAACAGTGGTGTTTTACTGTACTTTTTTTTACAGCTTCTTGAGATGCACTGTAATCCTGATTGTTATTTACACATTGTGTAACCTGTTTTGTATGTCTTTGTGTATGGGTATGTAATGCCTTGTAGTGATTGTTCCCATAGGCTGTTTTTGGTAAAGTAAGCAGTTTTGAAACCTGTTTGAAAAATAAATCATTGTTTTATAACTACATACATACACAGTCGAATCACATTATTATGACCACCTGCTAGTATACAGAGTAACCGCCCTTCGCACCTTGTAATGCTTGACGTATTGCAAGAGTAATGNTACAGAGTAACCGCCCTTCGCACCTTGTAATGCTTGACGTATTGCAAGAGTAATGTTTACATTTATGACCAATGAAGGCAGTTTTCTTGGTTTTATACACATTAAGAGTATGAATTTACATATTAGTGACACATTTACAGTCCTAACCAGTTTTACTTGGGTAGTGCATGAATAAAGTGATCAGGCCAATGGAAATGTTAATTTTACATATAGCAGAATTATATCAAATGAGAAGTAAAAGTATATCCTAAGCAGGGCTTTCAGAAGTGCTCAATTAAGTGTGGACATCCTATATCTTAGAAAAGTATGCTCAGTGTTTGTGATATTGTGTGCTTGCAGAGGAATGGGTCAGTGCAGCAGTTTACGGTGGCCTCACCATATGCTGTGGAGGGCCAGCNGATATTGTGTGCTTGCAGAGGAATGGGTCAGTGCAGCAGTTTACGGTGGCCTCACCATATGCTGTGGAGGGCCAGCTGTACCCGGTGGTTCCCCACATGGTCAGTGCCGCCCCACAAGTGTTTCAAGCACCAGCCATCACCCCACCGGCCCTTGCTTCCCCAGACACCCACATGGCTGTGTTCCTGTCGGAGACCCGCACTCACAACTCGGAAGTTAGAATGGGGGTTGCCAAAGTGGCAGACAAAGTGGACCAGCTAATGTATAAGGTAAAATCACTTATAATTATTGTCTGTTGATGTTGTAACATTTGAATTGAAACACTTTATTTGCTTACTGCTTGATATTTTAAGCCAGTCTAGGCATTTGGACATGACTACATATTTCAGAAATGTTCATGCTGTATTAATGCATCAATCCTAACATAGTAGGTGAAAAATATATCCCAGGACAAGACACTTGTAGTGCTCTTTGTATGGTCATGTAATGGTAGAAGGTGAATGTGATTATGTGCTTGCCTTGTACGTGGGAGAAATATGTAGCTGATTGACCGATAATCTTCAGGTATGCTCATTAAGAGCCAGAGGGCTCCTGAATGATGCTCTTTAACTGGTACCTGCAGAAATATCAGCATTGTGGAGGCTAGAGTGAGAACAAAATTGAATCCACTGAGATGCAAAGTGGAATGTGGACACACATTTCAAGCAGGTTTTGGCTGGATTGAATGTTTGTGATGATAGGTTGGGATTAGAGATGAGAATGATGAATGAATATGGCCCATTGTGTTTGGATGATTTGTATATTGCATTTATAGTAGCCATGGTGTCTGTTAAATAAGTATGAGGTTGTCATATGCCAGAGAGGCGTAAAACAAAATAGCCTTGAAGTTTCATTTTATCCATCGTCCTTCCCTATTGGAGCTTCTGAACTGATCCAGGCACCCATTAAAAGTCATTATAANAAGTTTCATTTTATCCATCGTCCTTCCCTATTGGAGCTTCTGAACTGATCCAGGCACCCATTAAAAGTCATTATAAGAAAAATTGTGTGAAGGGCTGCTACCTTGTGTCGTCTAATTTTCTTGTTGACATGCGCAACACGTCTTATAGAGTCTTAATTTCCAAGCTGCTTACACCAAATCAGCTGTATTTATTACTTGGCTGGAGTTTTACTGCAACTGTCAATCAGTGTGTAAAATGTTCAGAATGTAATTTTTTTTGTGTGATTTGGAAAATAATGTATTGGTCCCGCGTTGTGTATGTGTGTGTTTGTATATTCTTCTAGTAAGTGTAATTTTATGAATGCTTGACATTATAACAGAATTAGTGTTTAATTCCTTGGTACTAAATTAAATTTCCATTTCTACAATTTTGACAGCATGTCATACTATTGTATGTTGAAAATATAATTTTAATTGTATTCGTCAAGTGTGTAATTTATTTGCACATTATAATATTTTTCCCTCAGTTTGATGGTTTCCAACAACAACAACAGCTGCAGCAGAGGTCAGTTACTAGCGGAGGGTTGGACCCTGAGACTCTGCTTGCAAGCATTCAGAAAATTGTTGTGGAGAATGAGCAACTGCGCACAGAGATTACTGATAAACGAAGCAAGGTGGATGAGTTGAATGACAAGATGTACAAGCTGCTGCAAGCAAACCAGAAGTAAGTTTGTTCACAACACTGTTGTCTGTTGCCCCATAAGTTGTTATTATCTTTGTTTTCGGGTCAGTGCAATACATTGTCAGCACAGCAGTTTTTTAAAGTTCAGAAATTCGTGAATTCCAATAAGTTTTTCAACTAAATGGGTACTTCTCAGAAAATAACAATTAAAATCCTCTGTTTGTAACCACAGCATGCTCACAAAATCTGTGGTGTAAACTGAACCTGTAACAGTTTGTGTCAGCCTACTCTTGCAGCATTTAAAAAATTTTTGTCTATGTGAATATGTGGGAGGGGGAAAAGGTAGTTTTTTTAACAAGAAAACCCCTATTTTTGCATCTGCTTAATTTACACTTTCCCGTAGTTTAAATTTTCTGGATCCGATATAAGTTTCTATTATTGTTAGTTTTTAATGCATCTTGTAAGATTTTTTTTTCTCGTCATTTAGAATATTTATAGTATAAATTTTGTGTTACCTTTTATTTTTGTATTTATGATAATACCATGAAATGTGCTATTGCAGATTTCTAAGTGGATTTTTGGGGTTGTCAGTATGTATTTTTAGTTACAAGGTTACTGGAAATTGTTTTCTTGTGTGAGTTTGGTCTGTACCAATTTTCCAGGCATAGAAAAAATAGAGTTTGTGTGTCAAAATTATTTCTGGAGAAAATCTTGTGCACAACATGGAACATCATAAGTTTATTAATTTTTGTAGTACAGGTGTGTTTTAAATCAAAAAGATTGACAGTGGATGGATCATTGAATTCAATATTCATTTAAGGAGTGATGCATGTAATTGATCTCCAGCCATTGTGGGAAAGTGATGAATTTCTTTTGTGGAGGGAGGTAGGAGTAATGTGACAGCTACTGTAGTGTCACAGATATGGCAGTTTTAAAAATCCTCCCACTCCCTCCCTCCTTTACACCATTACATCATCTCCTTAGCATGCTGTTCAAGATAGGACTTAAGGCTCTCCATATAAAATGATGGCAATATCCCTCTGTTATATTTCTGCTAAAGGTTTTTCTCAAGTGTGTGCATTTTTCAGAATAATGCAACCATCTGCTTCTATGCTGTGTTCCATTTATGAAGGCAGTTTTTTGATTGACAGAACCACCAATTTTGTAACTGTGTCACAACAAATTACTCCCGTGTACAGTGCAGTGTGTTCAGCTGGTTCATAACTTGTTGGTGTATGTGTTCATGTTGGCAACACCTGCTGAAAATAGTGCGCACAAAAGAAATCAACAAATTTAAGATTCCCGTCAGAAGTTGAACAATTATGAATTTTTTAAATATTTTGGTGTTGCTACTTTGTACTTTCAACATTTTGAACTCTCACAAATTTTTAATGAAGCAACTTTGGTCCGCCTTGCCCGTTTTGAGCAAGGCAAGGCTCTAGCAGACTCCGCGCAAGGCAAGGCTCTAGCAGACTCCGCGCAAGGCAAGGCTCTAGCAGACTCCGCGCAAGACGGACGCCATGTTCGTTACTCCGTTTTCACGGGAGAGTATATCCGTTTTGTGTTTTATTTCTTCAGGCCTAGTTTTTTACAGCGACTTAGTGCAACCATTTATTATACTATTTCTCGTGCAGTGGGTTAATATTTCATTATCATTTTTTCACAATGACAGTGGAACTTTTGGCAACGTGTTGTGTTTCTTTCTCTCTCTCGTGTGCCGCAATGTATATTTGTGATGTGATAAAGTTTCCTGTATGAGTCGCCTACAGAATGAACATACACACATACATTTACACATGAAGAAGTTTTCTTTGTTACTGAAATCAGAGTTGTTTGAAGCACGTAATATGTTAGGCATGTTTTCTGCTAATATCACATTTAAAATATAGTAAATCATCTGAATTTAAATTTTGACAGTCTCAGGTAAGATGTGCTAACTTCATACATAGTTTAGTTGATCATGTTCATTACATGTAATTACACGAGTCCAAAGTAATTCTTTAGGCCTAGCCACTTTAGTATGTAACATCAACTATATTTTTTTACACACACTTATGTATGGCATTTTTTAAATTGTATGATTTTGAGTACAATTACAATGTATATCTGTAGCCTAAACTATTGCCAGTGTGTTTGTGTAAGGGTATATGAGATTTCCAACTTTTGGTCGAAGGTAATCAAAAATGTTCACTAAAATGCATGAAAATAAAGCCACATATGTTTTCAAATGTTATTCAATTCTAGTTTTCCAAGTTTATATGAATTGTCACTTCTTGTGCCTGTGGCATAAATAAGTTGTGTTTTCTATAATAACTTTGTACTAGTAGAGTTTCCTGTGTACAAAACTATTTTTTAAAAAATGCAATCCGTATTCAGATATTGGTGTAGAGTAGAGTTGTACCGATTCACAAAATTATGCAGATGTGCCGAATCACTAATGTTCCGATTCTGTAATGTTGATCCTCTGATGTGTTGCCAATGTATGAAAAAGCTTTTTGCTTATATTTAAGTTGAGTTTAGGTTACAATTACATATACTGAAATGATGGTATTGGTGAAGTGCAGCACAATTAAAATAATTTTTAAAACTTATTTCAGTTTACAGTATCCAAAAAAGCAAATAGGGTAATACAACAAACCATGTAAGTTCAAGTGAAGACAAAAAAAAAAACATTATCTGTCTATAAAAACACTTATTTATGAACACAGAAAACAGTAAGCATGCATAAGGTTGTCTACATGTTTTGTTGCGTCTGACAGTCAAGTAATAGGGTTGAAACAAAAATGGTCGATTGTTTTTAAATATGCATTGGATCTGCAATAAACAGGATTAACGTTACTTGCAAAATATTTACTGTTAAATCTAACACTTTCAAAAAACAAAATGTAGACTAATTGATGATTTGTGCTTGTGTGCTTTGCTACACATTTGGGTTGGTATAAAAAATATTTGTTTATCAACAGGAAGATTTACAATTAATGCATGTTAAAGAATTAATTTTTAACATAAAAATGTTACAAATGAACTCGTAAATACAATAGAACTTTTTTTATAATGAATCTGAAGGGAACACTTTGTATGTTCACTATATAGAAGAAATTTCACTTATACACTTGTCTTGAAATAATATACATAACTGATATACCAAATTTACATATGTATAATCTTAATAACCTGTGGTAAATCATTTTATAACTAAAATGCATAAGCAACAAAAATATTTGAATGTAAACCTGTCAAAACTGAAATACATTGTAATCTGTATGAATAGTTTTTCAAGGGACCAAAATAAAAAACTGATGCATGCTGACAAACAATACATGCATACTTGATCTCCATCCAGACTTTAANTTCAAGGGACCAAAATAAAAAACTGATGCATGCTGACAAACAATACATGCATACTTGATCTCCATCCAGACTTTAACATCTGGTTTACCGGAGTGGGTGGGTGCAGTGTGTTACAGAAAATAATAGCATATTCTGTAGTTGATAAACTTAAAATAGCAGTGACAAAGTTACAAGAATTTTTCTAGACAGAAAATCCTTATTGCGTTTATTTTATCATGGTTGGCCACCCTCTCTTAAGGTGGAACGCTAGTTTGGAGCAGGCAGCGATATCGACAAATGTCCGGATCTAGCTGCAAGTAGCGCTAGGTAGCAGCACTGTCGAAACAGGTATGGTGCCATTTTGTCTACACGTGATGATACAGAGTCGATAACAGTAATGAGTAGGGAGCATCATGCATCACTATTGACGCGTGACAGTCAGGGTGCTTAACATGTCACACGACTCAAGGGGCTTTTAATGTGTTTGGTCAGCAAACACTAAAGTCAACCTATTTACGTCTTATGGTTACTGGCTCTTGCCTTTAAGCGACCCGGTATACAGTATAGGCGGAGTGGGCCATTGGCATAGTATGTAACAGGCTGAGGCTAGAGCCTTCTGGGCAGCGGTGACGTGGGCCGGCGCTGGCTTACCTGCTGCAGGCTGGTTGTGGGGTTTACTGATGTCTGGTAGTAGTTATTGACGTTTGGGTTCCCGTCTAGGGACGGCTGACATCCGGCGGGTGGTCCAACTGGTGATGGCTAGTCCTGGGGCTGTTGGCTTCCGGTTGACAGCGGCTGGTGCTGGTTGTCGACAAGCTGCGTCTGCAATGCCCAGGCCCACAGGCAGACTCAGGCGTAGTCAAACTACGATTAGATGTGGTGTCTCGCTGGTCTTCTGGGGGTGGCTCAAATAAAGACTTGGGGTGACCGAGGGGTCAGGGGTCTGTAGTCGGCGGAAGGCTTGTGCCTGATCCCGAAGGGAGGAATAGCTGAAGGCTGATCGGGATGGGTTACCTGATAACTGGTTGGCAGTAGGAGCCGTAGCTGCCATCTTATCTGCCCACTTGGTCCCTCCTTGTTGGGTGAAGGGCATAGGGTAGGTTCTAAGTGCCGCCGCAGCAAGCAAGGGTCAGGTGACAGAATTCCCTAGCTAGAAATACCCAGAGGCAATGACGTCAGGGCACGTTGGTCCTGGTGCTCCAACCGGCGGATTTCCCGCGCTGGATGGTGCAGGTTAGCTGACTTGGGGTGGTGCTACTGCTTCATCGTGATCCGTTCAGATGCAACTGAGTCACACCTTGTCAGGTCTGGCACTCCAACCAGCAAATTTCACGTGGTGAATGGAGTGGGTTACTGGTGGTCCAGCCGCTTCCTCGTGGAGTGTACCTAGTAGGGGGCTCTACCGTAAGTGTGCACCAAGTGCCTTTGCGCACTGGCCCACAGTATGGGTGGCCGGCGAACGTGTGGTTTTTGATGACGTATGTGCTGCCTGGTTAAAAGAGCCCGCAGTCCTACTCCAAGGTGGAAAACAGGTTAGCAAGACACTGTCACCTGCCTCTCCCTTTAGGGATGTATTTTACTAGATAGAGAGAGGTACAAATCACCATTGGAATAAAAACTCAGTGAATAGACAAAAACGTATTTATTCTGCGTAGAATAAACACGGTNAGGTACAAATCACCATTGGAATAAAAACTCAGTGAATAGACAAAAACGTATTTATTCTGCGTAGAATAAACACGGTGACCCGTACTAACTCCTATTCTTTCATGATTACCAAGCAACCGGCGGAAGTTATGTTACATACAAGTGAAGGGGACCTGTTAGGCAAAGAGCAATCTAGAGCAATGAAAAAAAGAAGTTGTGAGAACGACTCTAACCTTACTGTTGTCTAGTGGTGTCCTGAAGGGACGGGGTAAGCACTCCCAAGAGGAGTGTGTGAATGCGAGATTGAAGCCAGCTTTGCTAGTAGCAGTTCTCGATAAGACGTCGGGAGCAGAGAGCTCTCAAACTGCAGTGGTAGGGCGTGCTGCTGAGTATTCAAAGTAGAGCAAGGCAGTGCGATGACAACTGGTGTTCTGAGGNAAACTGCAGTGGTAGGGCGTGCTGCTGAGTATTCAAAGTAGAGCAAGGCAGTGCGATGACAACTGGTGTTCTGAGGGCTCTTCCAGCCTTAAATATGGTTGACAGTCTCCCTTCTGCTTCCTTCGGACGTTCTGGCATCTTCNTGTTCTGAGGGCTCTTCCAGCCTTAAATATGGTTGACAGTCTCCCTTCTGCTTCCTTCGGACGTTCTGGCATCTTCGGCTGGTTGATTCCTTCCTTCATTGACATCGCAGTCCTTGCTACCCTCTCTTGGCGAAGGATGGAAGCGGCATAGTTCTGCAGATGCAGGTGGCATCTGACGCTTGCTTAGGGGCAGGCTGACCACATTCGGCCGGCTAAGTGCATATTTATTTAATTGCAAACGTGAATTCATCAGTCATTGTCTGTATGCAGCTGACTCGGGGTTCATTCCTCTGTTGGTTACCATGACGTCACACGTGCTGAGTTTAAGTCTGAGAAAGAAAAAATTAATTTGCTAGCTATGCATCGTGCGTCAATTTATCCCTTGCCCCAAGACAGTTATTACTACCGATCTCACTCGCTCTTGTTTATCCTGTATACCTAACATTACACTCGGTTCTCACCTATCAGGCTTTATTGGGCATAGGTCGGGAGTTTGTATTATGTGGCGCTTTGTCAATAAATACTTGCTCTCAAGTCATCCTTATACTTTCACAACTATCCTATTTTATGCTTTCCCACTTAGATTTATGCATGGCTTTGCTGCAACGATGACATTATTATATAGTTCCTGAAGGAATCTCCTTAGTCTTGTAGGAGTGGGTGCCTGGTTGCCAGCTGGTCATACCGCTCCTCTTGGACACTCCATTGTTAAATATATAGAGAGTTTTTCTCAGCCTCCTAAGCCCGAGGAGGGAACACTCTGAGGCTCCAGCTGTTGCGTATGGCTCAAGCTGTCTTGTCATCCCTCAGATGTCACTGGAGATTTCAGAGGAGGACTTAGTGATCTCCTCGAGAGGAGGCACTACCCTTAGCCCATTGGTCAGACTCTGAGCAATTGTCACCTCCCTTATTGCATGTTGAGGGGGAGGTTCGCGGTGACAAACTCCTAGGGTAACAGCACCAGTGAGCATTTTTGACTCACTGGGTACACCACATCAGATTAGAATACCCATCAATGAATGTACGCCAGATTTATTTGATTATATGGAGATGCCTGGGCTTACATTATTCAGACAGTACCTTTAGTACTTTCAGTACTTTCTGTACCTACCACTCTCCTCATGCCAGGCCACTGTGCTGGGAGGAAGGCAACGAAGATTGCACTTGCTCAAGCAAAACGTGTTGTTGAACAGTGACCAGGCATCCCTAAAATATACTCCAGTCAGAGAGAGGATGCTGCACTAGTATGAGCCACATCCGCTTTGACCTTAGCATCAGGGTCTCGAGCCACTGTCACGCCTCGAGTACCAACTGCCATCTACTGCACTGGGTGTTTCTCTGTACCACGGGCTGTCTCATCCTTGCCGCCAACACCACCCAAGAAGCATGTATCAGAGTTATGCCAACCAGTCACTTCACCAGCAATTTGCCACCTCAAGTTGAGCACCCAGCCTTTCGCTGATAGCTCCCAAGCAAGCGGGAAGGAATAGACCTGTCAAGCACCAACTCGAACCACAACCCTACCAGTTCATCGATCAACTCCACTGAAAGCAAACGGGCAAATAATTTATATATCTGCATGCCCGCTGAGGCCACAGTATGTGTGTAGCAACTATTTTACCCCTTTTGNCTCCACTGAAAGCAAACGGGCAAATAATTTATATATCTGCATGCCCGCTGAGGCCACAGTATGTGTGTAGCAACTATTTTACCCCTTTTGTGGAGCTCATTACTTCCCAGATCCTAGAGGGTGAACTGATGGACCACTAACTATATTACTGAGTGGCGTTAATCATATTGATGAAATACAGAGGGTATATGTCACTAGGTTTTGTGGGGAAGCGCCCCAAATTTATGTAATTAAGAACCAGGGAGTGTTTCATAAGGCGTATGAGCCATCATTACATGTAGAGTTTGAGGCAGAGTCCTGTACCCATAAAAATTGCCAGGCAGTGAGTTTAAACAGGCATTAAGCCAAAGTTGCATGTTAAAACTGCACGTAAAGCACTTTCAAGGGAAATGTGAAAGTAAACAAGAAGATTCTGAGCAAAGAGTTCATCAGGGATGTTGTCTGTTGTAAATATTGTAAATTAAAGATCACGTCACATGAGTATAGAGTCAAGCATGTAATTGGAAGGGGGTGCGAAATGTAATAGATGCAGTTTAGATTATTGTTTTCAGTGTTGTAATTTAAATTTGAAGATTCATAAATTGGTTCGTGTATTGTAGCCGGAATATAGGATAGACTGCAGAATTGTTCAGGGAAATAAGAGTTTGTACATACTTAAGCCTTCAGCTCGAGTTGTAAGCAGTACTGTTAGGGCAGGAAGAATGACACAGCTGCAACCTGCGAGTGATTGGCCTTGACTAGCATAGGCACCTGGCAAACCAGGAGAAGAGAGGGAAGACGGATAAGCAGACCAACTGCAAAGCAGCCCATTCTGGGCACAGAAGAGGGGCAGTTGTGGAAGCAAATAAATGGCCAATTCACACATAAAGTGATTAACATTGAGAGAAGCATCAAGCCACTGCCACCACATGCTGATGAGGTGATTCAGCATCGCACAGAGGGGAGGGAACAAATTGACACATGTCACACCTTTGTAACAATTANCATGCTGATGAGGTGATTCAGCATCGCACAGAGGGGAGGGAACAAATTGACACATGTCACACCTTTGTAACAATTAATCCCACCACTGGTATTTCCTCTTTAATCCCGCATTTCTACCAGACATCAGTGTAGTTGGCCAGGGAAGGATAGGCGAGAGAGTGTTGCCCCTAAANTCTTTAATCCCGCATTTCTACCAGACATCAGTGTAGTTGGCCAGGGAAGGATAGGCGAGAGAGTGTTGCCCCTAAAGGAATGTAGATACTTCCTGCACTAGCATACTTCCCTGAACATATGCAGGCAAGCCACCCATTGCCATTCCCTTTTCATGCGCAGCCTGGTTGCGCCATAGCGGCGAAGTGGGGGTGGTTGTGCTAGCAGAGACCCTGCGAAACTCTGCTCCATCACAGTGTTTATATATAGTGCTGCAGCACGAAAAATGTCAGTTTATTTCCAGCATCCTTCACTTCCAGCACCCTTCCTCTTGAGAAGCCAGGAAGCATTCACCTAGTGAATCCAGCAGTAGCAAAGCTGAACTGGCCCACGCTCCTTCAGAGTCCTCTGCCACCATGCTCTTTGCGCCACTACACTATACACCACATCATGTATTTGTCATATAGTGATTGGGAGTTGAGCCATTCAATACATTTGTGCATCAAATAGACACTTGTGCCATGTGTGCGAAACATTTTATTTTCCTTCAGGGCAATAAAACCGTCTCAACAATAATTTGGCGTACATTATTGCAAGTGGTAGGAGTGCAGTTCAAACTCTGTTACAACCATTGTTTACTGCTTTTTCTCACCCGCAATTTTGCCAACATTATTTTTTGCAGCCAGCCATACCCGGCGGTACCCGATNTTGTTTACTGCTTTTTCTCACCCGCAATTTTGCCAACATTATTTTTTGCAGCCAGCCATACCCGGCGGTACCCGATGATAAGGATGGAAGGAGAAACGGAGTAGGGATCCAAGACAAGGGGTTGGAATGATTGCACCCTAAGGAGAGAGTGGTCACTTCCCTATCAAGTACCCAGTGCAGTGGNTCCAAGACAAGGGGTTGGAATGATTGCACCCTAAGGAGAGAGTGGTCACTTCCCTATCAAGTACCCAGTGCAGTGGCCATGCAGACTGTCCTCATCTGATCACCAGTCATTCGGACAGTGCTCATAAGCACAATACCTGGCGGCCAACACTCACAATACTGAAGGGGAACCAGGAGTCATGCCTCTACTGAACAACCTCTGTTCGATACACCACATCTTGATATACCAGGGACAGAGGGTTGGTGGACGAGACTTTGTGGCCCCAATGCCCCTGTCACACCTGGACCATTGGGAGGATATCAAACTGAACTTACCAATCTCTATTCAATCCACTGTATCTCAGTCTGCTGGGTACAGAAAACTGTAGGAAGGGGACATCCTTCTGACTTCGGTTGCACATGAAGGGAGTGTAGGAAACTGCGAAACCAAATGTCGGGGACCTCCTTACCTCTGTACCTTGCAGACCCCCTAACCTACCATCTTATCCTTTAACTCGCCCCACCATCTACCCATGCTTTATTTCAGTTGCGGGGAAGAACAGAAACAGACAGTTAAGTCTTATCAGTGCCCTTACACTCATGTAAGGTAGATTAGCCCCGAAGCCATAAGCAGAGACAAGGAGCAAGACAAAACTCAACTAGAACTTCCTTCTGGGATATCATAACTCAGTGGGAAAATGCCAGTGAGAGGACTGTAGCCAGTGCAAGGCAATCGGCAAGTATAAATTAACTTGTCCGCTTGTGGTAGTTTGTGGTTAGCCGCCACACAACCTCAAGAGTGTGAGTACCACCAACCCATAGGTGTCAAGTTTATTCCACTAAATTCACATGGGGCTTAATTATGTATACCACCCACCTCTATATAATCACATGTGGGAATTGTATCGGGCGATGCTGCTGATCGGCAGATTTTCTCGGGGATCTCCCATTTCACCCACCCCTTAATTCCGGCACTTCACTTCATCCTCATTGGCTCTCAAGAACTCAATGTTAAGAGCCACCTAAATCTCTTCACTCACTCACCTCTATATAAGACCTGTACCCAGTATTTTGAACATCTCCCAGGAAAAAAACTGTTGTTTACTACGTTCAGTTTTCTGTTTTCAGTTCTAACTACTCCTGTTTCTGTACACATCTGTGTTGCACAACCTATGTATATGTTAAAGTAACAAGCTTTTAAATATATCAGAAAAAGGCCTTTTTTTCTGTTGCTTCTTTGCTAGCAATCCTGCAGTTTTATTTTTTTATTATTAAATTAATACAATTTCTATAATCCCATTCACTACGAATGGGGTTATATAAATTGTATTAATTTTCTGTTCTATCACCAGTTGAAAGGGGTTGTAAGGATGTGCACAAGAGGGGCAATATACACGTAAGGACAGTAACTCTTGGTATGTACGAGAAAAATATGTTGCAGACTTCAGGAAAGTGTAGAGAGAGGAAAAGTTACACTGCACGACCATTAAATAAGATGTTGAAAATTTTTGTGAAATTATGTAATGTGCAAAATGAAAACTGTTAAATGTTCGTTTGTATATTACCATGCCCTCATGTGATCTCCTCGAGAGGAGGCACTACCCTTAGCCCATTGGTCAGACTCTGAGCAATTGTCACCTCCCTTATTGCAGGTTGAGGGGGAGGTTTGCGGTGACAAACTCCTAGGGTAACAGCACCAGTGAGCATTTTTGACTCACTGGGTAGACCACATCAGATTAGAATACCCATCAATGAATGTACGCCAGATTTATTTGATTATATGGAGATGCCTGGGCCTACATTATTTAGACAGTACCTTTAGTACTTTCAGTACTTTCTGTACCTACCACTCTCCTCATGCCAGGCCACTGTGCTGGGAGGA